>CAUYRH010056801.1:0-130899 GCA_963574655.1 Perodicticus potto
TTATTGAACTCTCTTCATGCTGGGTGTTTCCCTTGACAAATATGTAGTGACCTTCCTTATCTTTCTTTATCTTTGTTGGTTTAAAGCCAATTGTATCTGCTACTAAAATTGCAACCCCTGCTTTTTTCTGGTTTCCATTTGCCTGTAATATACAAGTCCATCCCTTTACCTTGAGTCTATTTTTATCCTTTAAGATAAGGCAAGATTCTTATATACAGCAGATATCCGGTCTGAGTTTATGTATCCAGTCATCCAACCTCTGCCTCTTTAGAGAACAATTTAAGCCATTCACATTAATTGAGAGAATTGATAAGCATGGTTGTATTTTGGCTGTTATGATTTTCGGATGTCCAGTGGACATTTTTAATCCTTTCCCACTGTGGAAGTTGAGTTTTGTTCAAAAATTTCTGGGTTAGTTTACTTTGGAGGTAGAGCATTGCACTGGTCATTGTGGAGATGGGTCTGAGAATATCCTGGAGAGCTGATTTAGTTATGGCAAATTTCTTCAGCATGTCTATGTCATTAAAGTATTTGATTTCTCCATCACAAATGAAACTCAGTTTAGCTGGATACAGGATCCTGGGCTGGAAGGTGTTTTGTTTTAGGAGATTGAAGGTTGATGACCATCTTCTTCTAGCTTGTAATGTTTTAGCTAGATCTGCAGTCATTCTGATACTTCCCCCTTTGTAGGTGATGGGAGAATTTTCTCCTTCATCCTAACTTTGGCAAAGTTAACCACAATGTGTCTAGGAAATGCTTTCATAGTTAATATTCTGATGCTATTATTCTCTCAGCAGAAAGCCAATTTTACATCCAAAGTTTTTGGTTTTTATTCTACTTCATCTATAGCCATGCTTAAATTCCATATTGTCTGCTACTGTTCAACATGCAGTTTAGTTAAAATATTTTCTGTACCATGAGACCCTTTCCAAGTATAATAAGTATGACAAAATTGGTGGTATTAGTAATAATTTTACCTATTTGAAAGAAATAGTTCATGTTTACTAAACATACAAATAAAACACATAAAATAGTCTTTCTCTGACACCATTCCTATTTTTTTACAGGTTTTCAGACATACAATTATTATACAAAATAGTAAATGCTCAATGTATACAATCTGATGAATTTGGCACATATATGCACACACCTAACATACCATCAACACCATTACTAAATGTATTTATCACTTCCAAGAGTTTTCTTATATCCCTTTGCTCACCTCCACCCTTCCTTACTGATTTTAGGTTCTGGGATTATGATCACTGTAAAGAACTGTGAAGGGTCTAGGATTTTACACTTAAAGCTGACACATTAGCCTGCCACTGTTTCACAGATGCTCTCAGAAGACACAAGACCTATGTGTCAGAGACAAAGGAATTATTTATCACAGCAAAAGGATATCAGTAGCTAGGAGATCCATATTTGCATTTGTTAACAGAACCCCAATTCACACAGGATTATACACAGGGGTTAGAGATGATCTCTGTACACAGGGTGGGTTTTAGCACAGAAAATAAACCCTTAGTTTAGGGTACCTGGATCTTCTAAAATTTGCATTTGTTTCTGTATTTGTTTACCTCTGTCCCCCCAAACCTACTAACCCAAATAACTGTTGCTCCTTAAAATGATGATGTCTAATTCAATGACAAGTTACTTGAAATATAGTGTAACAAGCTCTTTTGATTTTGTTTTTCTTGTTGGGTGAAGTCCTTCTTATAACTGTGTCCCATCCAGTGTAACAAGCTCTTATGAAATGCATTAATGTGTCTGGAGGACATAGGTAGACACACAAAGAAAATAATTGCCCCATCTTACTTCTGTGTAGCTTACTACTTCTTTCTTCTTACTGCTTCTTACTGTAGCTCTTACAGAGATCACACCTATGTTGCAGAATTTATTGGGCAATAGTCCAAGTTGAGGAATGGACACTTCAATTCACTTGTGCCTACCTATAAATATATTTTTAGTCTGAAAAAATAATCTCTGATTTAATATTCAGTATAAGACACAAAGTTGCAGACCATCTATAATGTTCGTTTTCTAGGGGAAAGCAACAAAATATATTACTAAGTAGTAAAATTGCCATAATGCATTTATTAATTTTAATTTCCCTGTAGACAGTATAAAATCTTAAAGGTCATGACTTATGACCTTTAAGATCACATAGATGTAAAATTTAGAAGATATTTTTAAAAGACATTTATCACCCGCTTATAGTGAGTTTAAAATTATATTAATACAATTCATTGGGAGTTGTTTGTTATTATTCTTGTATATATTTCATTAAAAATAAAGATATGTTAATAATATTGATAAGCTTAAAATCGAAAAAACCTTATAATTTGAAAATGATGATCACTTATAAAACAAACATAGAAAGACTTGACAAATTCTAGAGAGTGTCTAACAAAAGTGAAGTAGCAATTTGATTTTCAAGTTTTCTTGTTACACAAGGTGTAATAACCTTTGAGTTCAAAGTTTGCTTTAAAAAACAATTAAAACTCTCCTTCACATCTTTCCAAAATGATTTTGTTTATTTTGAATCAATGGCTATTACGTGTAAACTCAGTTTAGAGCTGATTTTCCAGCTTGGCCCCCAAAGCACCACATTTATATATGCATTTCTCCCCTTCTCTGAGTTACATGGTACATCATAGCAGTTGTTAGTTTCTGTGGGGCAGAGACTTTCTGTTTGCCCATACCGTAGATCTGTAATAAAACTTTAAAATTCCAAATGTAAAAAGATTACATGGATAATGATCAGCAGTCTCAAAATATGTAAGAATTCTATTCAATTGCTACAAAATGTCTTACTTGCAGTTTTTTTTGGCACTTAATTTGCAACTTGGCATTATGAGAATGCTTCCATTTGGTCATCAACTGAGCTAAAGCACAGATAATTTGTACACATTCCAAAGATTATAATTAAGGTCATTACAGGGATAACCCCTGCATATTTGCAGACTTCCTAGGCAGCGGTAATAACCAGCTCATCATCTTTTAATTAAAGTCATAGTCATCTTGTTTTCTAAAAATAAAATTGTGATTCCTTTATTGTCAATGGAATGGTATACTCACTTTAAAAAACATTTCACTTTAGTTTGCATTTCACATTAGAACTTTTTTGGTCTTATGTGACACATATTCTCAAACTAAATTTGAAATAATACAGTAACGCCCATAGCATTTAGTATAACATTAATGTGTTTTAAAGGACATAACTAGGTTTTAATATAATCATGTATATTGCAAAATTATATATGCTTCATAAACAAAGCGAGTACAAACATAACTTCTTTGCAAATTTTAAATAAAAGTATTTATACAGTAATATATTTGATTTAAGATAATACTCTAAGTGAATAATTTTGTGTATGTATGTTTATATATTTTCTTCCCATTATTATTGTTTCTAAGTTGACAAATTAGATTTATAAATATTTAAGAGTGGCTGAAGACCAATAGACCCTTAAGCAGATAAGGAAGAGATTAATGGAACCAGGATTTATAAATGCAGGAGTTGATTATGGTATATAACACAATGAAGATCAAGAGTTATCCCTAAACTACAGAGTTTCATTTTTAAAAATATGCCACTTTACAGATTTTTTACTTCCATGACAAAATTTCTTGAAAACTAGACAGTTTCATATTGTATTTCATCAAATCCTCTCATTCTCATTCAAACCAAATGTGCAGTAGACTTGTTTCTTATTTTCTCTTTAACAATTAAAGTCGTAAAATTTAAAACACTTTATTACAGAGATTAACCACCATTAAATTCACTCTTCTTGTTAATATTTCTGCTTTGAAACCACAATGCTAATTATTTTATTTATTTATGATATTCAAAACACTTAAATAGAAAATAATAGACTGAGTGAAATAAACGGCAAATTAGGGCAACCAAAATGTTCCTTTAATTTTAATATTCCGTGGCTTAATGAGTCACTGCAATGGGGTAATATCAGAGTAAATTTATGCATGACAAAAGGCTACATGAGCACAGATCCTGAATGATGGGTGACATACTGGAGATTTAAAGAACTGACTAAACTCCCAGCTGAATGTAGCCAAATGGGTGAGTTTAGCTACACCATGTTGAACAGAACCATCAACCCAGTGAACACAGCCAATCCAAAGAAAAGATAGAAAAAAATATTTATTTTATATATGAAGTCATTTTGTGATGACTTGTTATACAAAGAAGAAAGAATGAACCAAAAAAAAGGTTTAAATAAGTTATAAAAAAACTTTTTCCTTTTTCTGATTAATGAGTGGTCGGTGTCCTAATGATAATACACTGTCAAAGCATTCCTGCTTTACATATTCTGTAAAGCAGTGCTGCTCAATAGTGAAAGGAAAATAAGAGGATCTCCACTGGAAGAAGTAGACATCTAGGGGTTAATAGAAAATCAATGAATTAAGATAAACACAGAAAATAACAACAACAACGAGTCCCCAAGTTACCTGTAAGCATGTCATACACTGGTTGAGTCTGTTTGAAGTTGCTTTTCTGCCCTACAGTACACTTTAGCTCATTTTACTACTAGAATGTCCACCTAGAGAAAAATTAAAATAACATGAATCACATTACAAAAAAAAACATGGTGGATATATTGCTTATGTTTAATCTATTTAGCCTGTGCGTATACAATGATGTAAAGAAAGACTCCACATCATTCTCTTTTAAAAAAAGAAAATAATAAGGTGGTGCAGCATGTAGACAATTATGTTTTTACTCTGCAGAGAAGCTGTGTGCCGTCCAGTAGCGAACATTCTGTGTAAGTAACTACTAATAAACTCATTCAAATCTCAAAGGTGAATTTTCCTGAGTAATTCCTTGGTCTTTCAACACCTCCTCAGTTTGGAAGGTGGTTTTCCTACACTATCCTAGCTTTTTCTCAAACAAAAGTTTCTGTGATGATAAAAATAAGGTTTGATGAGGGGGCTGACTGGAGTCATTGTTCACCAGATCATCTCAGGAAGAAAAAAAAAATTACACAACAAAATCATAGTCCAGGTGTAATTCTGAGTGAAAACTGCCAGGACTTACCAGAGAGTCCATGGAAAGAAATTGAAAAGTAAAAGAACAAGCAGCTGCATTTGGCAGGTATCAATCTCTAAGAGATTTGGGAACTTATAGAAATGGTAAGTGCGGCTGTTTTTTCTTTGTTTGTTTTTGTTTTCCTCCCTTATGCCTCTAGCTGACTGCAGGCTCCCAGTTTGGTGGACAGCTTTTCTACTATCATGATCTCAAAAGTTGCTGCCTCTCATGAACAAGGAGCTTCTCAAGAACACAGCCCTGAGCCTCCACCCACCATGAGGTCACTTCCCCTCACCATAGACCCAGCTGAGGCAGTGGGCGCCATGCTGCTTTTCCACCAGTTGTGTGCTTTGTCCTGCGTGGGTAGCTTCAGCCCTTCAGCTTTCTTCTCACTGCTCCCCCCCACCCCAAATATTTTCTAATACCTACCCAGAGTGTGGTGGCCATAGGAGGTCAGTAAGTCCCAGGGGAACTGGGACATTCAGTGTGGGTCAGCTGTGTTCAAGGGAGAAGAGAATGTAAGGAACTACAGGGACCATTGGGACAAAGGGACCAGAGTGCCAGTTCTCTTCCAGCCATGCTGTTCTCCTGTACTTCTCCCCTGCTCAAAACTCCCAAGGTAGCTATGGCAGTCCCGACATGGCTTGGCACAGGAGCCTCCAGGGAAAATTGAGCTGGGGCTCTCAGGAGAGGCTGCTCCCTTCTGTCAGCATGCCCTCTGCACCCAGCCTTCCACAGACAGTGGGGATCAGGCTTTTCATGATGAAGAGCTGACAGGGACCATCAGGAGCTTGGACAGTGCCCACCTGCCCTGCTATTCTCACACTGTCACCAAGTTGGCTGCTCCAGCAGAGCAGGGAAGACCTCAGAGCAGAGGGAACTAAGCCTAATTGAGCATTCCACTGGCTACACAACACCAGTGCATCTCCCTGACACAGGCAGGTGTTAAGCTTGGGGGATTAGAGGACAGGCCTAAAGGCTAGATTCTATACCCAAGAACTCAATCCGGTTGTCAGGGACAGAAAGGAGATATTAGCGGTGTAATCTTAGGAGGCAAGCAAGTTGAATTAGAACTAGAATGTGAAACACATCCAAGCCACTGCGCACTCACAGAGCACACCTCTCCACAAGAAAATCACACATTCAACCCAGGACAGGATACTAGGCAGGATAGCCCAGCCTCTGGTGCCATTGCTGGTGAGTTCTGAGAGTTTGAGCAGGTGCATGGAGCTACACTCTAACACTCCAAATGGAGATCAGTGGGTAAGGGGAAGAGGGAGAAGAGTAAAGCCCACTCTCACCTTCCCAACTGTGAATCGCCAACTGCCCCTCTCCTGAGAGCAGACATTTGGTTTGGTGGGGCTGCTTCAGTTACAGCCCTGCTTTCCACATTCCACAGTGGCCTGAGAGTGGACCCTTGATCCTGCTGAGATAACTCTTATACCTGCCTTTGTGGAGTCGGAAATCAAACTCACCTGACCCAACACCACTCAGGCTCACTCCCTCACTCACCTTGCCTGTGATGGAGCACAAGGGGGATCCTGGCACCCACTGCCCAGATCACCCAAGCACATCTCCTGAGTGACTAGAGCCAGACATAGGTCCTGAAATATACCACTGCACCTGAGTTCTTAGTCCATATACATAGATGATCCAGATCACACTACATGGATTCAAATTATGGTGCATTGTCACAGTGCAAGAGCTGTGAGTTCATGGCCAACATACTGTTAAAATTTTCCTGTTCCTCTATCAATGTTTACTTCATCTACTATGCTTCTCACAGTCAAGTGATGACTTTGACTCACAATTCTATGCATGTTTGCAGTGTTTTTGTTAGTTCTGCTTGTTACTGGCCACCCTGACCACTCTTCACCTACAGTACTTTTTGCATCCTCAAAAAAATGTTTAATCCATTTGTGCACTGCCATTTTCTTCATGGTATTATCCCCATAAATCTGGACTAAAGTCCCTTATGTCACTTCCACTCCTTTCAAGTTTAACAAGAAATTTAATGTCGAGCTCCAAAATTGTTGTGATGGCACACTAAAACGAACATCAATAATGAACACCACTCAGCAAGATACTGCCACACTGGGAGATGAACACAACTGTGAGATGCTGATATACCAAGGTTATGAAACCCTACCATGTTGTTTGTACAGTGCTACCAACCTAAGCCCACAGTGGCATGCTTGCGAGCTTAGTTTTCAGACCTCATGTGTGTATATATATGCACACACACACACAACATATACATATATACACACACCATAGACTACTACTCTGTCACATTTTCTGCAGCAACATAGACAGAATTGAAGGCCATAAAGTTAAGGGAAATAACTAAGAAAAAGAAAGTCAAATGTTGCATGTTGCAAAACTCTTCAAACGAGAGCTAACCACTGGTGCACATGGACACAGAGGGTGAAATAAGACACGTTGGAGACTCTAACTGCTAAGACTAGGACAAGGGATAAGCAATTACTATTTCACATTCTTAACTCCAGAAAGTTTTTTTAAAATGCATGTTGACCTGTATTTGTCATATTATAAATTAACATTGATAATTTCAAATTATATACTTTATTTTAAAAAGACAAATAAGATATAATATATATAATAAAATGTATTTTTTATTACATTGACATAGTATTCTAAAACTAAATAAATACAACATAATACACGTAAGATGGCAATACTTTACAACAACCATTTACATGGAATTACATTGTATTAGATGTTATAAGTAATCTAAAGGCAAAGTATCCAGAAGAAAATTAATAGGTTATATATGAAAACTGCTCTATTTTACACGAGGAACTGGAGCACCTCTGGATTTTAGCATCTCCCAGTGGTCCTAGAAACATTTCCCCAGGGAGAGAGGGCTATTTCAGGACAAGTGACTTTCTGACACAGCAAGATGTTACAAATGTTTCAAATGCATTTTATATTCTCTGTATTTCTGTAATGGAATTATTGAATTCTACAAGACCTATATTTTCTTGATGTCACTGGTGTATCATTGATTTTAGTGAGTTTCAGTGAGCAGAGCTAAGAATTTTATAATGTAATTTTACATATGTATGTGTCTATCTATCTATCTATCTATCTATCTATCTATCTATCTATCTATCTATCGAGAGAGAGAGAGGGGGAGGTGGAGATTGAATCATGTCGATGCCTCCAATTTGGGGCTAATACCATAGGAACCTTCTATCTCTCCTGCAGTCCATGTTTATATTTCTCTCCTTTAACAATAAAATCCTCATTTCTTAATATTTTCTTTTATTTTATGGAGTTTAGGGGATAGTAAACAGTATTTCCTGGGAATGAAGTGGTATTTTTATTTTAAAGCCTAGAGAATTTATGTGCAACATAAGCCATTTAAAGTTCAGTTCTCAGGGCTTCTGAAATGTGTTCACATAGCAACTCAAATGACCACTGAGCTCAGAGTCCCATCCTGATAAAGTCAACATGGAACAGAGTTTGTGTTTAAAGTCTCTATAGGAAAGCTCACTGGTAAAAAGATGTAAATATCTCTTCAGGGGAGTACCATAAATGTGCATTTGTGAAGACAAAGCTGAAATATGACTGGTAAACCATCCTGAAAGCACTAAATGTGTTGGAGTATAATAACATTTACTCCAATATTTATTCAAGGAATCACAGGGCTGCAGGTAACCCAGAGAGGCTGCTGAGTCCACTTTCTGGTTTTCAGGCAAAATCACATTTATACTAACTTAGATGAGGAAAATCAATTCCCTTTTACTCTGTAAAGACCTTTTTTCCTAGGGTAATCAGTTTTTATATTTAACATTCTTAACTATTAGAAAATCCTTTGTTATATATCCTCCATGCTGAAATATAACTTTTCTTTCTCTTCTTCCATTCTAAGGAAAGAAATAGTTGTCATTATCTATTGAATAGATATCTCTTGAATATCCTTTTATATTCTAGAATATTATTATATGACTTAGTCTCATTTTTTACTATTTTTAATTTTTTAATTTGAATCTTTCTTCATGGTCTTATTTACTTTTTCTACTTATAATCCTTATTGTCCTTCTGAAATACCTTCAAATTTTGCTAAATTGTTGAACATTTTACAGCATCATTATGAATAGGAAAAAGTAGTGAAAATATGGCTGAGTTTGATGTAACGTGACCACATTTGTCTGTTTTTAAAGTGATTCTCTATTACTGGTTTACAATGTCATTTTTTTTCTGTTAGGTACTTTGTGACTGAATTACAATGTTATTTCCCTCCCCCCCATTCAGTCATATATATTTAAGCCACTTGTTATTGTAAGTCACATTACTTAGTACAGCAGTACCAGCAATTCAACAATTGTGCTGTTGCTATGCTTCAACTTGCAAAATGATCCCTGCAGAAAACACATTCATTTTCTCAATAACTGAGTTACAATAAGAATGCAATGAAACCATTTATCGAGTGCTTTATATGTGCTAGCCAGTGTGGTAAATACATCATAAGAACCATCTAATTCAATTCTTTTTTTTTTTAATTTTTAGTTAATCATAATTGTGTACATTGGTGCAATCATGGGGCACAATGTGCTGACTTCATATACAATCTGAAATATTTTCATTGAACTATTTAACTTAGCCTTCATGGCCTTTTAATCACTATATGAAGACATTTATATTCTACATTTAGTAATTTTCATTTGTACCCTTGTAAGATGCACCGTAAGTGTGATCCCACCAATCACCCTCCCTCCACCCATCCTGCCCCCTCCCCTCCCCTCTCTTGCCCCTTTCCCCATTTCTTGTGCTATAATTGGGTTTTAGCCTTCATATGAAAGCTATAGATTAGCTTCATAGTAGGGCTGAGTATATTGGACTTTTTCTTCCATTCTTGAGATACTTTGCTAAGAAGAATATGTTCCAGCTCCATCCATGTAAACACAAAAGAGGTAAAGTCACCATCTTTCTTTAAGGCTGCATAGTATTCCATGGTATACATGTACCACAATTTATTAATCCATTCGTGGGTCGATGGGCACTTGGGCTTCTTCCACGAGTTAACAATTATGAATTGGGCTGCAATAAACATTCTGGTACAGATATCTTTATTGTGATGTGATTTTTGGTCTTCTGGATATATACCTAGTAAAGGAATTATAGGATCGAATGGTGGATCTATTTTTAGATCTCTACGTATTCTCCAAACATCCTTCCAAAAGGAATATATTAGTTTGCATTCCCACCAGCAATGTAAAAGTGTTCCCTTTTCTCTGCATCCACGCCAGCATCTCTGGTTTTGGGATTTTGTTATGTGGGCTAATGTTACTGGAGTTAGATGATATTTCAAGGTAGTTTTGATTTGCATTTCTCTGATGATTAAGGATGATGAGCATTTTTTCATGTACTTGTAGGCTGTGCGCCTGTCTTCTTTAGAGAAGTTTCTCTTCAAGTCCTTTTCCCACCCTGAGATGGGATCACTTGTTCTTTTGTTGCTAATATGTTTGAGTTCTCTGGCCACACAGAACATTTATAACCACATGAAGCTAGCCACTTATTAGCACATCTTGAAATGAGGTCCAATACAAGATTCTTTGTTTAAAATCATTCTTCCTGCCTTACCGCAATGATGGAAATTTCTACTATTAAAGTTACAGAATCAGTCAGAAAAGCAACATATTATAGAAATACCACTTATTCTAAAAGCAGAAAGACTCAGGGCTAGAAGTTCAACTTTCCAAATCTCTAGCTCTTTTCCCTTGGGCAAGTCACTTCACCTCCCTGGGACTCAGGCTTCCTCATCTTGAAAATGGGATGCAAGTACCCACAAAGGGGTAAGAATGAAATGCTTTTAAAAGATCTTAGAGGAATATTGGCCACCTATTAGGCACCCAATTATTTGTTTCCTTCTTCTTATCATTTAGGTGAATTTAGGGTCTCCAGAAGGATTGATATGAAATTATACATGTGACCCAGGAGGGGCAGCTCTAATCTAGAAGCTCCCACCAACATCATACCACAGGGCAGCTAGTGGTTCCCATTTCTAAGGTCAGCTTCAGCTAAATGAGTCTGAGAGCAGGGTCCTACTCATATAGCAGATGGGTCAGGTCAATGTTTTTGTGGAAAAGGAATTCTGAAAAGGTTCACAGTATGAAGCACCCTATAGATGAGCTTCAAACTGGTTACCATAGACACTCACTGGGCCTGGCGGAAAGATGATACAAAAATACTTGCCAGATGCTGAAGGGTTTCATATTTTTGGTGGGATGGGAAGATGAGTAGAGTGTATGGTGCTATCTATTCCTATTTTTTGCCATGGTTTAGTCTAGTTCTTCTTCTTCTTCTTTTTTTTTTTTTTTTTTTGAGACAGAGTCTCACTCTGTCACCCTGGGTAGAGTGCCATGGCATCCTCATAGCTCACAGCAACCTCAAACTCTTGGGCTTGAGCAATCCTCTTGCCTCAGACTCCCAAGTAGCTGAGACTACAGGTGTCTGCTATTAGGCGTGGCTAGCTTTTCTATTTTGAGTAAAGACGGGGTCTCGCTCTTGCTCAGGCTTAGTCTAATTCTTCATTTTTATTCCTTCTGCTACAACTTCCTCAGGCCTGCAGACAGGTTATTCCCTTTATGTCTAAAGATGGGATGGTTTGATGTCAACAAAGGAAAGGTTAAGAAGGTTGAGCATCCCATATCCCACGCCAGGCTGGCTCCTTCATATACCTTCCCACTATTGCCAGAGAACAGCTTAGGCTCCATTGATGATGCATGTAAGAACCCAACGAGAGAAGTTTGAAACACAGCCTTGTCAGGGTCCATAGTGATGAGAGTTGGGAGGCAAAGGTAATGGTTAAAGTTATGCTACTAATCTGTAAATTACAGAATAATTCCTCAGTTCAACAGTCAAGAGCTCCTTCAACTTACTCCCACTCTCTTGGCCAAGTCTTGGCTTCTACTCATCTTCTATACACCCCTTTCCACCTAAACAGACCCTTCTTTGGTGCAATGCCTCCAAACACTTTCCCTCTATCCCCCATCTGAAGCTTATACTTAGCTGTTGAAAAACTTACTTTGGAAGGGCAAAATCAGGGCAGAATTTCTTCCTAAAACCTAATATAGAAATCTAGTGTCTGGAGATAACTCATTAACTTGCATCTTTCTGTCCAGTCAAGGTTTAAAAAATTATTTTAATATGTATATTTTATTTTCCAACTGGATTCTTCTTGATAGTCTATTCAGTCTTAACATTACTCTTATCCTTTAAGGCTTTTTCAAATTAAATACTTAATTACCAGAGAGGTCATGAGCGATCTTTTGGTGCAGAGGAGGGACTATGGGAAGAGCATGGGCTTTGAAGACAGACCTACGTCAATATTCCTGACCTTCCCCTTTTTCTATTGAGTTGGACTCTTGGGCATCGCCCTTAATTTCTCTGAACCTGAGTCTTTCATATGTAAGACAGGGTTAATAGCTTCTATACACCATTGTGAGATTCAGAGAGGTAATATCTAGAACATTTGACACATACTATGCATTTAATAAAAAATAGGTATTGCTAAATACCCAAACATTGATTCTTAAGCATGAATAATGGTTTTTCAAGTGTGTTCCAGGTAGTCTTTAGGCTTCCTTAAAGCAAAAGGGCAAAACAGAGATTGACATAATGATATTGAGTCCCTTGTCCTCAGTTTTTTTTCTTTTCATCAGTTTTGTTTGTTTATTTGTTTGTTTGTTTCTAGAGACAGAGTCTCACTCCAGAGGCAAGAGTGCAGTGACATAATCAGAGCTCACTGCAGCCTCAAACTCCTGGGCACAAGTGATCCTCCCACCTCAGTCTCCTAAGAAGTTGGGACTACAGGTACATACTACTACACCTGAGTTTTTTTTTTTAGTTTTTGTAGAGACCAGGTCTCACTATGTTGCCCAGGCTGGTCTTGAGCTCCTGGCCTCAAGTGATTCTCCCAGTTGACCTCTAAAGCATTAGGATTACAGGTGTGAGCCATCACATCTGGCCCCTTGATACCATTTTGGCCAGAAGTACCTCCCCATTAATGGATGTTCTAAGTTCTAGGAGTAAGGCAAAGTTTGAGTGGCAAAAATGAAGTGGCACCTCTGGTAACTCAAATTTCCAATGCCAGTATCCTCTCTTGGAGAGAGGAATGAGTACGTCTGTGCTATTTTCAGCTCACAGAGCAGAGTCCATTTACTATCTGGAATAACAGTTAACAATTATAGGTCACATGCAGTGTATTAGGCCTTGTGCTGAACATTTTATACACGTTATTATCTCAATTCACACAAAAATCTATAGGGTAACAACTTTTGGTATCATCATTGTGTAAATGTGGAAATGGTGGCTTTGACTTTTCACCAAATTGTCATACAGCTCATGGGTGATGGAGAATTTAGCTTTTACCTACCCCACTAGCTTTAGAAGATAGTTACTGAAATTTTTTTGTTTTGGTCTCTACTTTTGAATCCACGCTACTTAGAATGCGATATTCACCTTCTACACAGTTGGTGGAAAAGAAGCAGATGTTTCGTGTCTCCAGAGGGTTCTCATGGGTGAAATCAGGGGAGCGGCTCTGGGGTTCTGACTCCCCAGTCAAGGATGAGTTGTCTACCTGGGACGGGAAAGAGGATGAGTTATAAGGTGAGCATGGGAAAACAGGCAGATTCATTTATAAAGACAACGTATCTGACAACACCATCCCTGTCATACAGAGCAAAACCAATTTATACACTATCATCTTGACTCTAGCAAATTTGCACTTGTAACTTCTCAACGTTTTGAATAGGTCCCTACAAGCCCATGCTTCGCCTCTCCCCATAGCTTTCCACATATCCTCACCTTACATCCTTGCGAAGAGATAATCCGGAGGTCAGCAGGGATTCGGTCTCCACCCTTCACTTCTACCAGGTCTCCCAACACCACCTCTTGTACGTTAATCTGTATCTTCTCTCCTCCTCGAATTACTAGAGCTTGCTATGGGAGGATAGAGCAGAGTCATTTCCAACACTTTCTTCTTTCCCCATCCTACTTGTAGCCTGAAACCTCTTATTCTTGGTCTCCTTCCTTCTTACTCCCTTTTCTTATTGTCACTCATCACGACATTTTTGAAGGTGTCTTTGGTAGACTGCGAATTCCTACCATAGATGTCTGTGGGCTCTTTGTGCTATGACATTGATGATGTTCAGATTAAAAGGTGGGGTCTATCTCTCCAACTCTAACACTGAGCTTGGCCATGTGACTTGCTTTGGACCACAGAACGTTAGCAAATGTGATGCAACCAGAGGCTTAAAAAGTGTTTTCATGTTGAAATTGCCCTGTTGTTTTTGGGAACCTCTGTGCCACTGTATGAATAAGGCTGAGCTGGCTTCCTGGGAGAAGAGAGATGAGGAAGAGAAGGCCTCAGCTGTCCTAGTCATCTCAGCTAAGGCCGCACACCTGTGAATGAAGTTGTCTCAGACCATCTAGCACCAACTGAACTCAGCCCAGACCAGAGTATTATGAACAGCCCAGCCAGAGTATTATGAAAAATAGAATGTTTGTTTTCAGCTACTCAGTTTTGAGGTGTTTGTTAGGCAGCAAAAACTAACTGATAATTTTTAAGCTCCTCGTTTAAAACTATCAAAGCACTTTTTCCCCAAATTCCTACCCAAGAATGGAATTAGGTTATTTTGACACCAAAGAGGGAAGAACATTCTGGGCTATGATGCTAGAACATGATCATTATCATTGGGAAACTATGGAGCACCCTCTTTTCAAAGTCTGCAGCCTCAGGACCCCCTATATAGTCTTATGTTTTCCAGGTACTTTTAAAAACCTTTTAATTTGAAAATAATTTTTAAACTTTCAGAAAAGCTGCAAGAATAAACATAGCACCAACAACACCTATATAACTTGTACCCAGACTCACCTATTAACATTTTACTCTACCTATTTTATCATTTGTTCCTTGTCTCTATGTGTGTATGTGTATTTTTCCTGAACTATTTAAAAACAAGTTACACACATCATGATCTCTTTTCCTAAAATACTTCAATGCACATTTCCTGAGCATTAAGACATTCTCTTAACTACAATATAGTCACCAATTTCAGTTTTTCTTTTTCTTTGCAATTTGGCCGGGGCCGGGTTTGAACCTGCCACCTTCGGTATATGGGGCCAGTGCCCTACTTACTGAGCCACAGGCACCACCCTCAGTATGTTTTTCATTGATATGATACTTTAATCTACTGTTCGTATTCCAGTTTTGTCAATTGACCCCACTACATTCTTTACAGCATTATTTTCTCCTCTGACACAGAATCAGGTCTAGGGCCAGATACCACATTTAGTTTTCATGTCTCCTCAGTCTCCTTTATTCTGGAACATTCCCACAGCTATTTTTTGCCTTTAATGTCATTGACATTAGAAGAAGCTAGCCTCTCCACCAACACCTGCCTTTTTTAAAAATAGAATGTTCTCATTTGAGGTTTGTCTGGTGTTTCCTCATTAGATTTAGACTGTACTCGCTAGCCCAGATGACTTCATAGGTTCTGTTGTGTCTTTCTCAGGGTCTCACAACTTTTATAGGCACTTTGAAGGCCTTATCTCCAGCTTCACTGAGCTCACTCGTTGTACAATGTACTTCTCCAGGGGACTTCATAGTTGTGTGTGTGGCCACATTCAACACCTCCTCTCACTAGATCCTCCCTCACCAGTCCTACCTGTGGCACCATGTTCTTAAAAGATTCCATGATCTTGGAGCTCTTGGACTCCTGGTAGTAGGAAAAACAGCCAGTGATGATCACCACCATGGCTAATACAAAGCCCAGGTACAGCTAGGGTGGGGAAAGAAAGAATTCATCAATGGGTCCATCTCTTCCCCTTCATCCAAGAAAATAGCTGGCAAGAATAAGAGCGGTTTCTCCAGGTGTAAGAGACCACAGGGCTGAATTGGAGAGCAGAATCTGAGACTGGGCTGGCACACTTGGCTTCTTGGTGAAGGAACCCTGAGCTATGGTGAGCACTCAGCAAAATCCCAGGTCAGAGAAGACCTGTATCTTCCTCTTCAGGAAGGATATTCATGTGATGGGGAGCAGATGGTGAGGGAGGCTGGGAGGAAGGAGATGAAGAAGTTAAAATTGTGGGGAAGAGAAAGGGACTACAAAATGCTTTGATGCTCAATTGGAAAGGTCATCAAAGGACAGCAAGTTTTTTGGGGGAAATTCTGTACCCCAGGAAGCTGAACCAGTAGCTTTCTAGACAAAAGGAAAGGGGACTCAGGAGGGACCAAGGGTTCCCTTAGAAAGTGCTGGGAGTTTTAGGGATTTTAGGCAGAGGACTGCTGAACAGAAGAGAAACAAGGGTTGACACGAGACTGGGCTGGCCAGTATTAGTTGAACAGACTCACATTGTCTTTCGTAGTGTCCTTATGGAAATGTAGCTGGACCCCGTAGGCCAGGAAGCAGAGAATGGCCCCAGTCCATAGGAGGAGGGAGAAGCCACCAAACAGTTGTTTACAGAATTTGACCCATTCTGGAGTGGTGGGAGGTGGCGTAAGTGCATTGGGTCCATCTCTAATCAGGATTTCCTTTGCCTTTTGGGGGCTAAGGCCCTGTGTGGAGAAAAAATAGGGATGGAGAGAGAGCTGGGAAAAGAGAGGCAGCTGTAGCAAAGGTAACCTACCATTTACAGCCCCAGCATGAGTCTAGGGAACACAGAAGCTCTATGAAGGACTGGAAGTTCTTCCTAGATAAGGTAGGATTTGAAAATTTGATTTATAGAAGAGATATCATTTAGCATACTTAAATAGAAAGTTGTTTTCTTTTTTTTTTTTTTTTATATTTTATGGATTGATACATCAATCTTTTTGAACTTGAGCAGGTGTCTTGAGGCCTGGTACTGTGGTAAGGTGCTGAGGCTACCAACATGAATAAGAATGATCTCTATCCTTAGGAACTTCTGGTGGGGAGACAAATATATATAGATAATTATATTGTGCAGGGCTAATGTAATGGTGAAATATCATACATAATGTTGATAACATATTGACACCTGCACTTTGACTCTCCAACTTGGAATAAGATCTAGTGTCCAGTAGCATAAGAAGGATGACTATAGTTAACAATAATTTATTGTATATTTCAAAACAACTAGAGGAGCGGATTTGGAATGTTACCAACACAAAGAAATGATATGGTGAGGTGATACCTTACTTTGATCACCACACACTATATGCTTATGTCAAAATATCACATGTACCTCATAAATACATATACTAATTATGTATCCATAAATATTTTCAAAGAAATAGGCTGGGTGCAATGGCTTGCACCTATAATCTCAGCACTTTGGGAGGCTAAACTGAGAGGATTGCTGAGGCCAGGAGTTCAAGACCAGCCTTGGCAATATAGTGGGATCCCACCTGTACAATTACAACAAGAGAAAAGAAGCCAGGTACAGTGGCTCACACCTATAATCTTAGCACTCTGAGAGGAAGGATCCACCAAGGAAGGTGGATCGCTTGAGCTAAGGAGTTCCAGACTAGCCCGGAGCAAGAACAGGACCCTATCTCTACTAAAAATGGAAAATTAGCCAGGTGTAGTGATGCATGCCTGTAGTTCCAGTTATTTGGGGGGCTGAGGCAGGAGAATCACTTGAGCCCAGTAGTCTGAGGTTGCTGTGAGCAACCAGGGCACTCTAGCCTGGGGCAACAGAGTGAGACTTTGTTTCCAAAAAAAAAGAAAGAAAGAAAAAACCAGCTAAAGACATGAATTTGTAGATTCTCATTCTAGTCTTGTGCACAGTTTATGTATTTATTCCTTTAAATGAAATTGATAATAGAATAAAACCTACCAATCTGGCCACTCCTGAACCTCACCCTGAAACATCCAGGGTCTTAAGACTCTTTCGGGGGGTCTCAAGATCAGTTTTCCTACTCCACTAAACCATTTGTTCTATTTCATCCTCATTCTTTTAAGAGTGTAAGGTGGAATTGTCCATTACATAATCCAATATTCCAACAGATTCAACACAGAAAAATACAAGAGTCCAGCTATCTTCTATTAAAAATCTGGATATTAAAGAGGTTTGAAAAGTGCAAGATGCTTGGCTCGGTGCCTGTAGCTCAGCAGCTAGGGCTCCAGCCACATACACCAGAGCTGGCGGGTTCGAATCCAGCCCAGGCCTGCCAAATAACAATGACAACTACAACCAAAAAATAGCTGGGCATTGTGGTGGGTACCTGTAGTCCCAGCTACTTGGGAGGCTAAGGCAAGAGAATCGCTTAAGCCTAAGAGTTTGAGGTTGTGTGAGTTGTGATGCCAGGGCACTCTACTGAGGGCGACATGGTGAGACTGTCTAAAAAAAAAGAAAAAGTGCAAGATGCCATTAAATTTTTTGTTTTTAAAAATATGGTTATCTGTCAAAAATATTATTTATGTTAAAATATAAGGGATTTATTCTTGTTAGTTTTATTTTTAAAAATTTATTGTTATCATTATTTTTGAGACACAGTCTCACTATGTTGCTCTTGGTAGAGTGCCATGGCGTCACAGCTCACAGCAACCTCAAAACTCCTGGGCTCAAGTGATTCTCTGGTCTCAGCCTCCCGAGTAGCTGGGACTACAGGTGCCCACCACAATGCACAGTTATTTTCAGAGATGGGGTCTCGCTCTTGCTCAGGTTGGTCTCAAACTCCTCAACTCAAGCAGTCCACCCATCTTGACCTCCCAAAGTGCTGGGATTACAAGTGTGAGCCTAATCTTGTTCTTTTAAAACAAATTGTGAAATACTTTTCAAATGTCTCTATTGTAATTTTTAATATGGTAAATATGGATAGATGTAAACTACATAAGTGAAAGCTCTTTTGGATCCTTGATAAATAATGAATGTAAAGGGTCCTAATGATAAGAAGCTAGAGAAGCATTGCCTTACACCATTCTTATCTCTTATCTAGTTCTAAACTTTCTTTGGGGTAGTTACCATTATCGTCTTTCTCTAGGCAATTTTCTGTGGAACTTGGCCAGGGAAGGGGAGGAGGCAAAACTTTGGGCTGGAAGTTAGGGGGCTTGAGTTCTACCTCTACTTTTTGTTAATATATACTTTTTGTTTATATATTTTTAAATTTCAAATCAATATGAGGGTACATTGTTTTCAGTTCTAAGATAAAGTTGAAGTTGTAGTTGAGCCCTTCACCCAGGGGGGTGTGCTGAGCAGCCTCACATTGTTCATATTAGGTGAGATCCCGCTGATCACCCTCCCTCTTCCTCCCTCTTCTCTCCCACCTCTCCCCTCCCCCGGATAGACTTTATTTGTTTTCTTTCAGGTGGGCATGTAGTTGTTTATATATTGGTTTCATATTAGTATTGAGTATATTGGATACTTCCCCCCGCCCCCCCCCCCCATTTTTGAGATACTTTACTAAGAAGACTGTGTTTCAGCTCAACTTTTGTCCTGGCAGCCTCAAAGTCAGAGTCAGAGACCCTCTGCCTCCCTCAGAAAGTTCCTTACTCACCTTTGTCAGGTCCACGGAATACTTGGCACTCAGCTCTTCCAAGGTTAACTTGTGATCATCCTGTGGGGACAGTAGAGTCATTGAGGTGGTGACCCCTCTATGATGGGCTTACCCACCACCTTCTTGAAGTGGTGACCCCAGGTCAATTCCAGGGAGGGAGAAACATCCTGGAGAAGGGGGATGGCTGTGGCCCTGAGTTAATTCTCAAGGGAAGAAGTTAAAAGAAATTTAAGTCGAAGGCTGAGGAGTGTTTTCGGAGGGCAACTTGTCAGCACTCATTTTGGGTGTTCTTACCATGACCACTTCCTTCTTCAGTTCCTCTAAATCTCTCTTTTTTTTCGTCTTCATCTTTTTGTTCTTACTAGATTTGGGCCCCCTTTTAGATCTAGATCTTGGGCTTGGGTTTTGCTCACGAGGAGTCACCGTCCCTTTTTTCTGCCCAAGCCCCATACTTATCCTGGATATAACTGACCCAGCTCAAGTGGTGGGAAGAAAGCCAAGAGGGTGGAGGGGAGAGGGTGAAGAGAGGGAGGCAGGGTTGTGGGTACAGACAGAGAAAGAGGGAGTCAAGTGCGAGAGGCAGGGAAAGGGGGAGGAGGAGGAGGAAGAATCTGGAGTGAGAAGTGAGGGATGAGAAGAGCCTGGGGCTAGGAGTCTTGAGGGGGTGAAGAAGTGAGGAGGAGATGAGGAGTGAAGAGCAGAGCCTCAGGAAATGAGGGGAAGGCTGCCTAAATGATGAAGATGCCACGGAGTACTGGCAGGTGGAAATATGGTGGGAGTGAGGAAGCAGAGCGAGTGTCAGGGGCACTGGGAGCCCCCCAGCCCCAGGCCCTGTGATTGCCATGGCAACCACCCTCATCTGGCCTCACAAAGGCCTCTTGCACGTTCTAACCAGACAGAATTCTCAGTCTTTGGGTTTTGAGGGTGACCAGAGCAGGCTCTGCTACAGAGATTTTCCCTTTGAGGCAAAACTACAACAAAGCCCTCATGTAGTCCTGTGGTCTTCTGAGGCTTAGAGCTATACCAGACAGCTGACAAAAAATAAAGCCAGGTACTCTGTGCGTGTGTGTGCCGGCTAGTAAGGCACATCTCTCCACCAATGTTGAGTTAGATCACATAGTTTTAGGCAATCAGCTAGCAGAATAGAATAGATAAGATCTTGGGCTTTTTTTGTTGTTGTTATTAAATCGTAGCTGTGTACATTAATGCAGTCATGGGGTACAGTGTGCTGGTTTCATATACAATCTGAAATATTATCATCAACTGGTTAACATAGCCTTCATGGCATTTTCTTAGTTATTGTGTTAAGACCTTTATATTCTGCATTCAGTAAGTTTCACCCGTACCCTTCTAAGATGCACCGTAGCGGTGGTCCCATCAATTACCCTCCCTAGATCTTGGGCTTTTGAATCAGTCCTGGGTTTGAGTCCTGACTGCTCAGCCTGCCAGTGTTGTGGCTTTGGGCAAGTTACCTAACCTCTCTGTGCCTCTCTTTCCTTCCCTGTGAAGGGGGATACTAGCTACCTTGTAAGGTGGCAAGAGTGAGGATTAAAGTGAGGTGCTTGGCATACAGCAGCGTCTGACGTACAGAGTGTGTGCAGTAAACAGCTTAGAATTCAGTGTTAGTCTTATTTTTGGTTTAATGTGCCACTCTTCCTAGTGGGAGTAAAAATGTGCTTTCTACGTGCTACCACTGCATTTCTTCATTTTTTTTTTTGAGACAGAGCCTCAAGCTGTCACCCTGGATAGAGTGCTGTGGCATCACAGCTCACAGCAACCTCCAATTCCTGGGCTCAAGCAAGTCTCCTGCCTCCGCCTCCCAAGCAGCTGGGACCACAGGCGCCCACCACAACGCCCGGCCATTTCTTGGTTGCAGCCACCATTGTTGTTTGGCGGGCCTGGGCTGGATTCGAACCCGCCAGCTCAGGTATACGTGGCTGGTGCCTTAGCCCGTTGAGCCACAGGCGCTAAGCCTGCATTTCTTCATTTTAAAATGATGTATTTCTTTATCTCTTCCACTCACTTTCTCTGCTATCTCCCTAAGTGCCTTGACTGTATTAACTGCACATACGCTTTACGTGTAGATTTTGGTCTACCTCTTGTGAAGAAGGAGCTGAAGTAGCTATGTATCTCTATCAATCGTTTATGTATTTTTTCAGTTATGTGTCACAGACATTTCTCCCTTTCTGTTGTTTGACATTCATTTAATCGCATTTTGGTTAGTCATGCTTCTTAAAAATATGATTACACCTGAAAACTTCCATCTTGGGGCTGATGCAATCCCCTTTCAATATTCAGAAATGGGAATGTTCCCTTCTCGGCTGTGATAAGTGGTAGTCTATTTCCTTAATAGATTGGACTTTTCTTCTTTATTAAAAATGTGTAAGATAAACACTGACAGTCCCACTCTCCCTCCCTCCAAACTCAGAGTCTCCACTGCTGAAGTTACTGCTATTAGCAATGTGCTGCATAGCCTTCCAGTCTTTTTCCTACTTTTGTACAAAGAAACATCTAAAAGAAGATATTTAAAAATTTTTATACAATCATTCAGCTCTCATTTATCAACCTGTTTCATTAAGCTTATTTTTTTATGTGGCTACAAGGCATTCTATATTTGGTCAATTCTATCTGTCCCAATACAATGGATTTATAGGATATTTTTCTTTCTTTCTTTTTTTTTTTTTTTTTAACTGTTAAGACCATTGCCACTGTGTCATCCTGATGTATAGGTATCTTTAGGCCATTGAGATTCTATTTCTGTTGAATCAATTTCCTGTTGCTGAGTCATAGGGTACACTCATTTAAAATCTTAAAAGACTCTGCCAATTGCTCCTAAAAGAGCTTTATCTATCTATACCCCAACAAGCAGCAAAAACGTGCTTGCTTCAGCAGCACATATACCAACACGATGCAAAAATGTGCACTCATTACATCTTTGATCACACTGAATGACCTTGATCTTTTACATTTTTACCATTATAATTGGTGGATTTTGGTATCTTGTAGTTTTATTTTGCATTTTTTGGTTGGAATTTCTCTCTTGGTTTATTGGCTTTCTGGACTTTACATTTCTTTTCATGAATTGTCCTTCTTATCATTTGCCCAATTTTCTACTGTTTTCTTTTGTATATTGTAGAAACCTCTCGTCATGCACATTACAAACATTTTCTCCTAGTCTTTGTGTTTCATGTAGATCATAAAATTCTTAAGAATGAGTTTAGAACTAAGGTCAAAATTGCTAAGTTCATCTATGCATCATCTATGTGACAAAAACACTTGGCCTAACTTTGGACATGGCAGGTTCCCAATAGCAACTTTGTGGAGATAAAATCATTTGAAATTATTTTTGGAAACCCCATTCTGTTCTATAGGTCTCAGTTCAAAAATCCACCTCTTCTGAGAGGTCTTCTCTGATGGCCACATCCAAAGTCACCCTCTCGCCCCGACCCTCTATCCATCGCTCCTTGTCTTCAAAGCACATTTTACCCTGTGAAATTATCCTATTTATCTGTTGACCTATCTGGTTGACTTGTTGTCTGATTCTCCACGAAACCAAGGACCTTTCCTGCTTATTCGTGGCCATAGACCCGGCCCCTGAAATATCTATCGTATTAGATGCTGAGTATAAAGATGTTGAACAAAAGAAAAAGAATTCCTATCTTCATGGAAATTATTCTGGAGGAGTCCAACAAAGTGTAAATAAACAAAAATATTTATTTAAATTATATGTATATAATTGTATACATTACATGTATCTATCTAAATTTGAGATACTAAGTAGTTATGAATAAAAGAGAATGGTATTGAATGAAGAGTGAGTTTTCAGGTTTTAGCTTAATGTTATAAGGTTTTGATAACAGTCACTTTGGTCTTATATGTTTTCATATCTGCTAGAGTATACACCAGCATCATAGTTATCTCTTTCTTTGCTTCATAATTACATACAAAAACATCTGAGAGTCTTGCCTGATTACTCTTGCAGCTGAATGTCACAACCAACATGTCACATTTTATAAAAATATAGTGAAGATTTCAATTGGTGCTGGATTGACTTTTGTATAGTAACTCATTATTTTTTTTTTTTTGAGACAGAGTCTTGCTCTGTCACCCTTGGTAGAGTGCTTTGATGTCACTGCTCATAGCAACCTCAAACTCCTGGGTTTAAGTGATTCTCCTGCCTCAGCCTCTCAAGCAGCTGGGACCACAGATGCCCGCCACAATGCCCAGCTATTTTTTGGTTGTAGTTGTCATTTTTGTTTGGCAGGCCTGGGCTGGATTTGAATCCACCAGCTCCGGTGTATGTGGCTGGCGCCCTAGCCGCTGAGCTACAGGCCCGAGCCTATAGTAACTTATTGTTGTCTTTACTGCATTCTGTCTTCTCACGTAGCAGCTAAGTTTAGCTCTCCATGTATTCATGTTTTTCTTTATGTCTCTCATTGTGCTTTTCAGATTATTTATTTATTTTCAGATTTCTTTAATGAATACTATATGTTACATGTACTAAATTTTGAGTGTAATTTGTTATGGTTCCATTGTAAATACAAGCTCTATGTGCTGTATTTTCTTCTTCTTCTTTTTTTTAGGAGACAGAGTCTCACTTTGTCCCCCTCAGTAGAGTGCTGTGGCATCACAGCTCACAGCAACCTCAAACTCTCAGGCTCAAGCGATTCTCTTGCCTCAGCCTCCCAAGTAACTGGGACTATAGGCACCCACCACAATGCCCGGCTATTTTTAGAGACAAGGTCTCACTCTGGCTCAGGCTGGTCTCAGACCTGTGAGCTCAGGCAATCCACCCATCTTGGCCTCCCAAGTGCTAGGATTACAGGCATGAGCCACCTCGCCCGGCCCTCATGCTGTATTTTCTATCTCCCTAATTTTTAGGGATACATTTGATTTTTAAAAACTGGTATCTTGTGCCCTGTGACTTTGAACTCATCACTTCTTGGATTTCTTGTTGTTGCAGCTGTTGCTTTGTTTTAGTTGACTTTCTTAGATTTTTAGTCTTGTTCTTTATTTTAAAAAGTTTTTATTTCTTTAGACCTTTTAAATATAAACTCTGTATTTAGGACTTCAAATGTTCTTGCTGTAATTTTTGTTATAGTTGCTGCTTTATTAGTTATGTAGACTTACTATATCCCTGCCCAATGAACATGATCATCTTATCTGATACGCTTTTTCCTCCAACATTTTAATCAGGAATAGATGCTGAATTTTACTGATAGCCTTCTTAACCTCTTTTAAAATGATTACTTAATCATTTTTCTAGTTAATATTAGTTGTTAGGAACATTTTCCTTGTATTATACTGTCCTTGTGTTCCATTAGTGTTGGCAGCCAAATTATTTATTTATTTGAGACAGAATCTCACTGTCACCCTGGGTAGAGAGCCATGGCGTCATCATAGCTCAGGCAAATTATTATTTACATTAATTATTAAATTTTATCAAAAGACTACTTGTCTTACAAAATAGGCTAGGCCACACAAAATTATTTTCTATATGCTAGTACACTTAAAATAATATAAGGATATTCTTTGAGGAATTTGGAAAAACTTCTCCACTGAATTTACTGAAGCCAAGGATGTTTTTGAAAGACTTATTTTGTATTAAATGTCTTCCTTTGATATTGATCTAATCGCTTTCTTATTTATTTATTTATCTTTTTGCTGTATTGTGAAAATTTAACCTCTGTCTCTGATACATTATCACATTTCCTACTCTGTACTTGAAAAGGAAATGCCACGAAAAGCATTTCTGCTAGGTCAGAAATTGGCCTCCGCTTCTCACATACGCCTAATAGTAAGATTCTCTCCTCCTTTTGCTAAGATCCCCTTGCAGAGTGTTAAATCTCTTTGGATCTTTTTTCTTAATCCCCACTGCATCTTTAAGATCACATCTTCTCCCTTCCAGAGGTTCTAATCCATAGGTCTGCCCTGTTGCTACTGCTCAAATGTTCATTTCCCACAAATTCCTGGCTCCCTTCACAGCCTCCCAGTCTGCGGTGCCACTCGGCTAATCAGGTACCCTCTGTGCCCACAGACCACCTGTCTTTGCTGTTGCAGAGTGTGGCATGGTGGGTAAGAGGGCTGGCCCTGGGGTCAGCCTGACCTAGGTCTGAATCTAGCTTCTGATGCCTACTACCTTGGAGACGTTGACTAGTAATTTAACCACTCTGAGCCTTGGTTTTCTCATTCGTAAATTGGAAATAATACTAGACTTCATCTTATTGTAAGGATCCTTTCAGTCATCCATCAAGTTTTAGTTGGCTAGGGTGTGTCAGACATTTTATCAGATGCTAAGGCTAAAGATGCTGAAGAAAAGAAAAATAATCTCTGTCTTTATGGAACTTATTCTGGAGGAGTCAGACAAACAAAAGTATAAATAAATAATATATATATTTAAATTTTATGTATATATTTTTGTCTATTACATCTATGTCTCCAAGTTTGAGGTAGTGAGTATGTATGAAAAAAGAGAGTGGAGAAAGAGGAACCAGGAGTGTCTTTTTTTTTTTTTTTTGCAGTTTTTGGCCGGGGCTGCGTTTGAACCCGACACTTCCGATATATGGGGCTGGTGCCCTACTCATTTGAGCCACGGGCGCTGCCCCAGGAGTGTCATTTTATTTGAGGTGCAGTGAGGGCCTTCCTGAGCAGGTAATTTAAGGAGTGATCTGAACAAAGTGAGGACACCAGGCTTGTGAAAACTGGGGTGAGAGTAATTCTGGCAGAAGGTCCATTAGGCCAAGGCCTAGAGTGGGCTTAAAGAAGACTACACAAATCAGAGAATGACACAGTCATGGCACAAAGTGAACCAGTTAATGCTCCTATACCCACTACTGTCATCCGCACTGTTTCAGAGTCATACTAAGGAGACCACGATCTGGTTTGGGTGAGAACTGACTTCTCTCTATTGTGAGATCCTTAAGATCCTCGCGAAGGCTGTGAGAGCTCGAGTCTTCCTCTCGCCCAGTTCCAGAGCCCCCTGGAGGAACGTGCACCCCCCCTTCCATTTCCAGCATGGGCGTCCCTCCGTACTGCGGTGACATTCTGTCCGTGAAGGTCTCCCACGTCTGCCGCTCAGGTGAACTTCCAGTGCTGACTGCATCCACCTTACGCCCTCCCCTAAACACAGCACGCAGAGCAGAGCTCTCACACAGGGCAGACGGTTAACTGGCATGACTCTTGGGACCCTCAGCTCACTATCTCCTTCCCCCACCCTGTCAGGTTGAGAGTGGCCTGATTTGGGTCTGGAACAGAAAGAGCAGAAGTGATCCTGAGCATTTGGGCCCTCATAGACTCATGGGACCTCCCCTGTCCAGGACAAACCTTTGTGGCTCTTGGGGCGGGACCAGCCATGGGGAGGGAGGCCCCAAGGATGTTTTCTTCTAGGTTCTTTTGCAATCTAACCTCTCCTCTAGCTTTCTTAACTGACTTCATCTGCTCCCACATCATTCCCCTCTTGTTAATTCCTCTATGAGCCAAGTTCTGCCACAGCACACGTCTATATACCGCAATTTACAAGGGAGGCAGGCTCGGAGCCTGTAGCTCAGTGGCTAGGGCGCCAGCCACATACTGGCGGGTTTGAATCCAACCCGGGCCTGCCAAACAACAATGAGAACTAGAACCAAAAAACAGCTGGGCGTTGTGGTGGGAGCCTGTAGTCCCAGCTACTTGGGAGACTGAGGCCAGAGAATCACTTAAGCCCAAGAGTTTGTGAGCTGTGACAATGCGGCACTCTACTGAAGGCAACATAGTGAGACTCTGTCTCAAAAAAAAAAAATTGAAGGGAGGCAAATATAAAGTATAGAAATCTGATTTATGAAAGATATTTCTCTTTTTCATAAAGAAATTTATTATTTTCAAGTACATACACAGTGCCTCAAACTAACGGCTTACAAAAGGTCACCAATAAGGATACTGTAGATGTTTCTTTAACAAATATGTAAGAATTGATGATAATTAGCCCATGCACTCACTACCTCTAAGTGGAAATAATTCTACAGGGCCTGAAAAGTATTGGTTTATGTAGGCTAAATAGGCCACCCCTAGCAATATTGTTTATGTTCTTAATTTACTAAACATATATCATTTTTTTGATTGTACAAAGATAAACTTTTGTCCACAGGTAAAAATGTCAAATTAATCGGGCGCAAGTTAATATGGTCTCCCATTTAGAATTCCAAGCCCAAGGCAATAACTCACTTACTTCAAGGTACTTCTGATAAAGCAAAATTCCAGTGTAGTGAAATAATAGCTCCTGGGATTGTTCATAAACCTGACCTAATGTTTGTCTTTTGTGCTTTTTTCCTTTCTGCCTTAGTCTCCATTCTCCTCAGGTGTCTCTCTCCCTTTCATGGCTTACCTAGGTCTCTCTGCACTGGATGTTCTAGTGCCATCAGACTTAGAGGATGGGCAGAGTTGCCTGCAGAGCAAAAACGTCGGGTGGGGAGGAAGCAAAGGGAAGAAAGGCATCTCCCCTAGGACACTGACACCAGCTCCCCATTTCGGGGAAGTGGGCACAAAAGCATCAGAGTGAAGGGCACTCGCTGGGAGGAACTGTCCTGCCTGTGAAGGTCAAAGACCAGTCTTCTAATATTTTCCCTCTTGTTGTCCAAAGGTTCTGACCATGTGCATGGCCTAGTCTGATTCTGCATGTCCCTGGAAGACAGGAACATTCTGGGAAGTTTTCCACCCTGATTCCAGCCAATGGGCAGGGAATTCCTTTCCCAGGGCTGGCTTGGCAGTGCCTAGGAATGACGCAGGTTCATAGAAATGGGGACAAGTGGGTAAGGGGTGGGAGGGGCTAAAAAGGAACTGGCAGAGACAGTTCCCCTGAGACAGCATGGAGCTTCCAAAGGCCCGGTGCTGCAAGTGTTCCTCAGCATGTAGGACTGGGAGCTGGTGCTTCTGTGACCTCTGGGCCCTCATAGACCAAGAGGAACACTGACCCAGGGTCAACGGGAACCCCATGACACACGAGAGTGTGTGTCTCTGAAAAGCTCCCCAGGCTGCCTCTGCTGCTCTGATGAGACCTGCATTTGGTCTGCTGGTGGTTCTAAAAGGGCAGGATGTAGGGCTAGAGCCCCCGTGTCTATCTGTAGACTCTAGACATGTCACGCGTCTTGTTCTTGGTGCTCTCTCTCCTTTCCTATTTCTCCTCCTGCAGCCAGCCCTACCCCAACCTCCAGCCAGTCTGCCCAGCTCTCCTCTCCAGGTCCCTCACCAGCCTAGATGGGAGGATAGTGGCCTCTGCCACCAGCTTCCCCTTCTGGCCTCAAGCTCTTGTACTCATCAGAGGAGCCTTTCAAGGTCTGAGGGGGAAGTCAGTCCTCACAGAGCTGGGCAGGCAGCTAACCAGGGGATAAAGTGGGCAGCAGTGAGGCTGGAGGGGTAGAGGGACATATGGTGACCAGAGAGGCTTTCCTTCTCCCTGCCTTTGGATATTGATCTGGTACAGTAGGAGGTGGGGGTGAAGAAATAGGGGACGGGGAGGGGTGGGGTAACCTTCAATTCCTCAGGAACAAATAGACGACATAGTGCAGGATGCAAAAGGGTCTAGTGAGGGGCCCTAACACGTGGCGTCTAGTCTGACTGCTCACAGCCAGGGCTACAGGCAATCACCCCGACCTTATTTACCCTTCACCTGCAACTTAGCCTGCTGAGTTGCCTCATTGCCTCTCCCCCACAATACCACCCCATTTTTTCCATCCCTCTCCATCGCCATCCCCATAACACCTCCAGAGCTCCCCATCTTCCCCGTGCCTGCTTCTTCTTCCAGTGGGCTCAGTAGTACGTCTCCTTCTCCACCCAGCCTGTTAGAGAGATTGGGGGTAGGGGTTGCAGCGTGAGCTTAATAGAAGGTAAGAGATCGAGCTCCTAGGGGGCTGAGCCAGGAACCAGAAGGCTGGTGAAGGGGTCCGGGGAGGCAGCTACAGAAAGCTGACGGTGTGGAGGAGACCCAGTGATCTGGGCCACAGAGGAGAGGAGAAGAGGATGAACCTGCCGTTAGAGGAGACTTGTGTTCAGCACAGTGGAGGGTCGGCCTGGAGTAGGCCAGCAGGCAAAATTGCAAATGCCCACAGGACCTCTTCAGGTAAGGAGTGTCTAAGGGAGCAGCGGTCTATTGCTACTGTACAGAAATGTGACCATGGAGTTGACAGCTCTTCTGCGTTTTCTAAAGTCAAATTCAGATTTTATGAGAAAGTCGCTAACTTTTGGATATTGGGCTAATTAGAAAACCCACACAGGTCCCTAGTACTAGGCAGGTCAAACCAAGTATCATCCTCAGACTATATTGGTCTGTAGGACATCCCTCGTGAACCTCTAGTATAAGTGATCCAAAATGCTTATTGGAAAACAAAAAACTTGTTGGTTGATGCCTGGGAATTAGGAGGCCTGAGTTCTGGGGCCAGTTTTGCTACTTCTTGGTTTATGATGCTGAGCAAGGAAATTCAACTCCTTGATTTATCTGTAAAATATGGAGATGGAACTATACCTTGAAGGGCCCTTCAAATTCTGATGTTCTGTGATTCTAGGTGGAAGGTGGAATGGTTAGTGAGTGGATCATTTTTGAATTAGGTGGGACTTGGAATCTGAGAGGAAGAGAACAGGGAGGATAGGTTCAAAAGAGTCAAGGCTCCTGGGACCCAGAAGCCCAGGATCGGAGGGTGGGAAGAACAGGAGCGGCAATCATAGTGAGAGTGGAATGTGGGTTTGGAGCCCTGGAGGGGTAGCTTGCCGTGGGGGGCTGGACCTTGGCTGGGACTGGGTGCTGTGTGGAGGGGCTTACCACCAGGGTATCGCCGCAGGATAAGCTTGCGGACCTCATCATAGATGAAGATGAGGAGGCTGTAGGGGAAGGCACAGAACCACCAAGTGACCCTGAAAGCAACGGAGTACAGTGTCAGGAGCATCAGACGTCAGCATGATGGTCGCATAAAGTGGGATTCAAGCCAGTCAGAACTTGGAGCTTAGGAGGGGCTCAAGGTTGTCTATGCTACTCAGGTAGGCTGCCCTAAAAAGACACTCACTTGAGTGGGTACATGCGGAGGGCTACGCCCATGCCCGGGCAGTAAGAAAGAAAGGCAGCCAATGCCGTCTCTTCCAAGAGCCCAAATATCAGGATCTTGTTCCTGGAAAGACAGAGAAAGGAGGGTAGGTAGTATTGGAAGAGAAATTGAGGCGGGAGAGATCTAGGGACAACGCTGGGGGTAGAAGGGGAAGAGGAGAGAAGAAATGGGAGGGAAGGGGTGTAAATGACTTCATCCCATGTTCCCTTCCAACATCTTCTACTCAGGCTTGATGCTACCAAGGGAGGACGTTATTTTCTTTTTCTCCTTACTGAGTTTACCTGCAAATGCTATTGCACATGTACCCATTCATAAAATATAGTTGTTTCTATATGTGGGGTGACGTGCTCTGTACTGGAGATGCCATGGTGAAGGTAGGGCCTGTCCTCATGCAATTTATAATCTTATCATCATTGCTCCAGGCCCTCTCCCCAGTAAGATAGTTTGGAAGCTTCTTCACTGCTGGGCCTACGTGCGTCTCCTCCACTTTCTGGCAGTTGGTTGTTCATGACAGATATTTAATGAAGAAGAGATTGTTTGCAAAGTATTTAGTATAGGGGATGCTCCCCACATAGTAAGTGGTTAACATCTGTGTTCGCTGTGTCAGTATAGAAAAGCAAGAGAGAATGGAGTTCTGAGGGCAGCTTCTGCAGTCAGACAGGTGGGGTCTATTTCCAGTTTTCCACTTCCTAGTTTGGGTTGTAAGCGATGTGTAACTTCTCTGAGCCTCTTGTTCCTTCTCTGTAAAGTGGGGATTTTACTTTTATATAATAAGATTGCAGGGAAAATTATAGGAGATGATTCGTGGAAAGCTCTGGAATATAGAAACTGCTCAGTCATAGCATCTCTGCACCTTTTACATTTTTTTTTTTTTTTTGGAGACAGAGTCTCAAGCTGTCACCCGTGGCATCACAGCTCACAGCAACCTCAAACTCTTGGACTTAAGCGATTCTCTTGCCTCAGCCTCCCAAGTAGCTGGGATTACAGGTGCCTGCCACAACACCCGGCTATTTTTTTGTTGCAGTTGTCATTGTTGTTTAGCTGGCCCAGGCCAGATTCAAACCCATCAGCCTCTGTGTACAAGTCTGGCGCCCTACCCACTAAGCTAGGGTGCCACCTGGACCTTTTACATTTTTATGCACAGCACCTCCTTACGGAGCCAGAGGTTCCCAGACTTTTCAATCACTGAGCAGCCTTCTTATTTTTCTTCTATAAAGACCACATTATAATTGATCTTTCTTTCTCCAGCTCCATTGGTTAATAAGTAATGAATACAGTCCCCTATTTAAAATTGATTAGAAATATTTGTGTCTTCTAAACAGACTATAGGTCAGTGTGTGATCCCTATACTTCATACTTGCTCTTGGCTTTTCCTAAGAAATGCACATTAGTAAGCCTGGTAGCTTTCTCAGGGCAGTGCTTGATTTCCATAAAGCTTTTCAAAATAACACAGATAGCATCTCTGTGAAACCATCACTCCCCTTTCCTGCAATGGCCCAGGCACTAGGATGAGACCCGAGATGGTCTGAGTCCACATCTGGGTTTGTTATCCTTCTCTGTACCCACTTGGCTTTCATTTTGTCCCTTTCCTATTTGCCTCTCAGATGGGCTGGACACAGCTAGTTTTCCTATGTTCCCACCCCTCAGTGATGCCCATGCACTGCATAGTAAGACCCAGGCCCCAAACTGTACCCAGTTTCCCAGATTCTCTGCTCCTTATTCTCTTCTAATTGTATTTTCCTCATAAGTATTTTTAGCTTAACTGGAATCTCCTTCCTGTTACGTTTATTTATGTAACAAACTTTTCACTTTCCTCTTCTTGGGATCTTAAGTGCTGCTAACTTCCCCAGAGTTTTGACATCTTCCCTGCCCCTCTCCCTCCAACTAAGAAATTGTGACAAAGCTTATTTGGAGTGTTGGGGCTATTGTTTATGGTAAGAGAGAAATAAAGAGATCCAGGATGATACCTTCAGTGCTCAACCACCATCCATGCCAGGATCACAAAGTAATTACTGAGTGCCTAACTCTGTGACAGGGGAGCCACCACAGCAGAGGGTGGTAGCCAGGGCTTGGGCTTTAGAGACAAAGCCGAGTTACATTAGGCAGGTCATTTAACCTTTTGGGGACCTTTTATCCTTGACACGTAAACAAAATACCTACCTCACAAAGCTACAGGGTGGACATAAAATTCGTGTGCAATTTATAGTAGTTTACTATTTAAATTGCACACAAACTTTATGTCTACCCTGTATTGTGAGGTTACACACGTTTGCTATGTTTGTTTGCTAGTCGGGTGCCTGGGCAGCTGTAACTCCCACTCTGAGAAGGCACCCAGCCTGCCTGGGCTGCTGGGGGCATGTGCTGTGCAACAGGCTGCCTGCACTGGGCTGAGGAGGGCACAGAAGACTCCGGACTTGGGGCTGGGCAAGGACGGGGGTGGAAGACATTGAAGAGCTGGGGATGGAGAAGGGTCCCTCTGACCTCTCTGATGCTCTCAGAGCCTCCTCCACAGGTCGCCTGATCTTCAATGGGAAGGGAAGCAAGGGAAGGAGGAAGAAAAGGTAGGGAGGTGGAAGGAGAGGATCACAAAAGCACACTTAAGGAGCAAAATTAGAGCTCATTAGAAATAGTCACGCCATTCCTTCCTCTCCTCTGGTCTCTGTTTCAAACCTGGCTATTTTAGCTGGACAGTTAAAATCCGATGCCCCTTGCAGATCTGGGGGTGGGGGTCTAGGTGACCCGGAGGTGGAAGCTGGCCTGTGAGTGCACCCAGGCACGCTGGGGAGGGGTGGCGGGAGTGGTGGGAGTGGCACTCACTTCATGCCCTGTTGGAAGACCGAGTTGCGGCGGGTCTTGCAGATGATGAGGTCAGCCCATTGCACGACCACGATGCTGGCAAAGAAGGCCGTGTGGCATGTGAACTCCACCACCTTGCGCTGCTCGTAGGTCTGGCAGGTAGAGAAAGGGGAGAATGTCAGAGGACAGGGTGAGACTAGATCGCGCAGCGTGGCCCTCAGGGTAGAGGGTTGAACCCTGGGTACCTCGCCCACCCCAGTCCCCAGGCCCCATTGGCCACTACTGGCCTCCCCTGCCGGGCACTCTGCACCTCTCCTCTGCACACAGGTGTGCTCATTTCCCAGCGCCACTCACCCACTCCTGCCCGTAGCTGTCCTCCAGGTCATTCATGGTGCGGTCATCCCAGTCGAGGCGGATGCCCAGCAGCCGTGATGGCAGGAAACCGTTCTCGGCCAGGATCACAAAATAGGTGAAGAAGCCACCCAGTGCCTGAATCATCCCTGTGGGCAGTGGGCAAGGCAGGGCCTGGGTCAGAGAAGGAAGCAGAGCGGCTAGCCCTCAGGGCCGGAGGTGGAGTCCCCGATTCTAAGGAGCTGGTTCCTGCCCTGGAACTTTGCTTGGGGCTTATCCTTCAGAAGGCTGGGGAGGAGCCCTCTGAGGTGGCTTTGGAGCCCTGGGTCCTCACCGATCTGTCCGTAGGCCATGCTGATGAGCCGCTCGTTCACCAGCTTGTCTGTCTGCGGGTTCCGCGGCTGCCGCTTCATAATGTCACTCTCAGCTGCCTCGTAGGCCAAGGAGATGGCAGGGACCTGCGTGGGGTGGGCATGGAGAGAGAGGAGTATTTGAAGGGAGGTGACGAGCAGTGGAGAGTCTTTGACACAATTCAGGGAGCATTGACTAAGGCCCTGTCTTTTTCCAGGCCTGTGCTTGTCTTCTCTGTACCGGAGGCCCCTCTCCTTCCCCCTCTCTGCCCTTCCCACCTGGTGTCCCCTCATGGCCACCTTGTCTGCTCTGCCTCTAAGCTCACCATGTCTGTGCCCAGGTCGATGCAGAGGATGGTGACAGTGCCCAGAGGCAGGGGGATGTTGATAATGATGAACAGCAGGAAGGGGGTGATCTCGGGGATGTTGCTGGTCAGAGTGTAGGCGATGGACTTCTTCAGGTTGTCGAAGATTAGGCGGCCTGTAGAGTAGGTTCTAAGGCATCTGGTATGTCATAGGGACCCTTTCCCATCCCTGGCCCCAGAGGCATGGCTACCCGCTTTCCCAAAAGAGGAAAGTTGGTGTTTGAGGGAAGCTGCAGCAAGCTGGGCTGCCCCGGGAAGCTGGAGCAGGGTGCAGCTTGATACGTCCCGGACACCACCCAGCCACCCAGCCTGCTCACCCTCCTCCACCCCCGTGACGATGGAGGCAAAGTTGTCATCCAGCAGGATCATGTCAGCCGCCTGCTTAGACACGTCAGAGCCAGCGATGCCCATGGCAATACCAATGTCAGCCTTCTTCAGAGCGGGGGAGTCATTCACTCCATCCCCTGTCACAGCCACGATGGCTCCCTGGGGAGAGGACACAGCCAGGGCTCCAGGATGAAGCCCCCACCCAGATGTGGCCCCTTGCCTGTCCTGCCTCCCTGCCCCTCCTGCCATCTTCCTCCAGCGGCGCTGCTCACCTGCCTCTGACATCCCTCCACAATGATGAGCTTCTGCTGAGGGGACGTCCGGGCAAAGACGATCTCTGTGTGGTTCTTGAGGATCTCGTCCAGGTGCTCTGATGTCATGTCCTTCAGGTCGGAGCCATGCACCACGCACGCCTTGGCTTCTCTGGGGAGGGGTGGAAGGGTTGACTCCTCTCCTCAACATCTCTGGGCTGCCCCCTGCGCCCCACATTTCACTCTCCTCTCCTCCAGGCTCATTTCCCCCAGTCCCCTCTGGGGAAGTGATGCTAACTCCTCAGCATCATTACAGTCATAAATACATATTGCCAAGCCCTGGGCTGGGACCTTCAGGCATTTCTCACTCCTACCGCAGCCAGGGACTCGGGGAGGCAACACGATGTCTCTGATGCTATACAGCTGGTCAGTTGCATAGCTGGACAGACTAGGGACTGAGAAACCAGGCAAAAAAGTGGCAGAGGTAGGGCCCATAAAGGTCCCAGAGATTGTGTCCAGATATCCCCAGGGGACACTCCAGCCTTTTGTGGGAGAGGATAGGCTGAGGGGGACAGGGTGTCCTGTGAGGGTCTCACCTGGGGTTGACTTGGCTCACAGGGATGTTGAGCCGAGCGGCGATGTCCTCCACTGTCTCGTTGCCCTCGGATATGATGCCCACACCCTTGGCAATGGCCTTGGCCGTGATAGGATGGTCCCCTGTCACCATGATCACCTAGCAGAGGGGGAAGAGAGCAAGGAAAGCAGTGTTACAGGTCCCCCACCCCTTTCCCAGTGTCAGGAACAGCTAGACCATGAGATGTCAGGGGCTGGCACAATGGGACAGTGTGAGTGTGTGTGTGCATATTTGTGTGAACGGGCGAGGAGGAGAGACAATGACAAGCTATGTTATGTTCAGGGGAACAAAGATGTTTGCTTAAATGGAAGGAAACGTCCGTGACAGAGTAAGAAGTGAACGAGAGTTCCTTGGAAAAGAAGCCACAATTCTTTAGGATAATTTGGGCGATGTTTTTTAGGGATTTGGGTTTCATGGGATTCAATTAAGTCAGAGTTAGAAGGACCTGTTAACAGTTTCCTCAGTTTACAGACGCGGAAACTAAAACTTAGAGAGGGCCTGTGATTTGCTCAAGGACCTAAGACTGGGACCTGCTGATCTCAGTAACTGTTGTAACATGATCACTGCAGCAATCGAACTGGTGAGCAGGGAAAAGATGAACACAGCACACCTGCCTTCAACACCTTGCTCATCTACCCGACACCCCACCATAGCATGCCTCACATCGGATAATGTTTATTGCTGTCACTGCAGTGTGAATGGAATTGGGGTGGGGTGGGTGCCGGCACTGCCAGCTAAGAGGCCATGAGGAGCACTAGGTGATCATAGTGGGGCTAGGACGGCATTTGTATGTGTGGGCTCTGGGGGCAAATCCTACAGAACTGACAAGGAAGCCTCTACCGGCCCTACTACCTTCTCCGCCATCCTCACCACTTCACTCAAACTGCCCCCAAAGGCCACATGGGCCTCCCAATTGAATAACGAAAGTGTCTTTGTGGTCCTCACCTTACTCAACCTCTCTGAGGCACTTGCCACTGTTGACCAACTCTCCTTGAAACCTTAGCCTCCCTTGGCTCCCGCAGAGCCCCCTCCATTCCCAGTTCTCCTTCCCTCCGCAGGACCATCTTCCCAGCCCCTGGGGGAATGGGAGGGGCTGTGGCTTTGGAAATGGCCAAAGACCTAATTTTAAACATTGACCTTGTCTAGCTTTCATGCTTAGGCAAGTCACTTAACCGAGTCTCAGCACCATGGAGAGGATGATGCCTACCTTTCCAGGTGGTCACGAAGATTATATGGCATCTAGTGGATGCCCAATAAGTTAGTGGTGTCCTTCCTCCCTGCCCCTTCCACACTGGTTCTTCTTCCTGCACTTGCCCCTAAATGTCATTGTGACCAGGGTTTTATTCTCCTCCCTTTTCCTGACCCATGTGCTCTTCCTGGGCAATATGATAAAATGTACTAAAAACTATAGTTTGCACCCATGTGCTATTGAGATTCAAGTCTGTTCTGACCCTTGTTTATGGGCTCTAAGCTGTATTCCAGCTTTCCCTGAAGGATCTCTCCTGGAGTATCTTATATATGCTTCAAACTGAAGGTAAAAATTGAACTCACAATCTCTACTCCCACCACCCCCATCAAGCCTGCCCCTCCACTCCCTGCTCGTATACTGTCCTCTTCATTGATTCCGACCCTTTCTCTCCTACGTCTTTCTCACCTCCCATACTCACTTTGTCCAATTTCTTCAAACAGGGCTCAAATGCAACTTCCTTCCATTCCCTTTATCATCGCCCTCATTCATGTCATCATCCCCTGTCTGAACAACTGAAGTGTCCCCAAATCTAGTCCCTCCTCCATCTGTGTAGCCTCCTAAAAGCTAGAACTGCTGGGTGACACCTTTGGCTCTCTGCGGCCTGCACACTAAAGCCCAAATCTGGTATTTCAGCCAAGTCCTTCTAATGGTTCCTGACCCAGCATTCCAGTCTCAATCCCTGGTGCTTCTGGCACCCTCCTCCTCCGGCCTGCACACATGCTTCGTGAGGTCCAGCCATGTCAGGGCACACACTGTCCCTGCTCCCTTGCTGCGTTACAGACTACTCTTCACCCATCAAAGTCCAGATCAGGTATCAGCCCCTCTGTCACTCTCTGATTCCTGGAGGCAGAATTAGCTGTTCTTCCCGTGCAGGTCCTCTGCCCAGCCAGATCACGGCGAGAAGCGCCTCCTGGAGCAGGATGATCATGGGCTTTCCAGACAAGCTGACCACGCTTCACATTCCCAAACCACTTCTTACCAGCAGGCTTATTTTGAAAAAGCTACTCACCCACTCCCAGTTTCAGTTTATTTTTAAATAGGTATAATGATGCCTACCTTGGAGACAGTGGTTATGGGGTTCAGAAATCACATATATACACAGCACCAAGTCCTCTGGTGTGATGGTTAAGAAATAGCAGACTGCCTTGGCTCAAATCCTGGCTCTATGACTTACTAGCTGTGTGGTCTCGAGCATCTTACTTTGTGCCTCAGTTTCCCTCCCTGTAAAAAAGGGAAAATACTATAGGGTTGTTTTGAATATTAAATGAGATCATACAGCTTTAGAGCTTAGAATAGTGCCTGATTTATATGAAAGTTCACAAAATAATTGACTGTTTTTATTATTAGAGTATCTGCCCCATAATAGGTGATCAATCACCCTAACAACTATGACTGTTCTGTGGTTAATTGGAAAAACATCTGTTTTCCCTGAGCTGTCACACAATGAGGAGGCGGGGCCCTGTGTCCTGTTCATCTTTGTGTCCCCAATGCCTGGTGCAGTATCTGACCCTCAGTTGACAGGTTGCCTTGAATTTATTTGCCAACAGTTAAGATGTTGCAAACAAAAGAGCAGCAATGACACCAGAACAGGTGACCTGACAAGGGGGGTGGTGAAGAGTCGTACCTGGGAAACAGCAAAGTAAGCCCAAGATGGAAGGAATTTTTGTCAGCTTGTTAACTCCAGTACCTTACATGATGCCACATACACAGTTGGTAAAACAATAACTATTTGCTAAATGAAGACCAAACATAGCACAAAGAAGGGACTGGTCAGTGAGAAGCCATTGCAGGTAGATGAGAGAACCCAGGAGAGCTGTGCTTGAGTGGGAGGTGGTCTGTGGGCTTCTGGGGTGAGCCAGTGGGAGCAGACAAAAGCTTGGTAATCCCACTGCAGATGATTAGAGAGAGCAGAAGTTGGGGAGGGCAGGATCACCAGGCCTCCAAGACAGGATGCCAGGCCATGCTTGAAATCGGAGTGGAAGGGCACGCATGCACATGGGACAGGGAGCTGTGCCACGGAGGGAGAGTTGGGCGTGGTATCTGGCCACTCTGAGCAAGAGGGATGAGGGTGAGAGCTCCATGGCAGAGGTGAACCTTTCCTCGAAGATGGACAGATGGTCAGCCTCTCTGAGTCAGTGGGATGGAGGCCACCAGTGGCCTGGGTCTTTTCCAGGCAGCAGCCACTGCTGTCTCTTGACCTTTGGCATGAGGGAGGTGAGGATGGAGGGGAGGCTGGTACCTTGATGCCCGCACTTCGGCACTTGCCCACCGCATCTGGCACAGCAGCCCGGGGAGGGTCGATCATGGACATGAGCCCCACAAAGCAGAGCTTCTCTGTGGGAAAGTTCAGCTCATCTGTGTCGAACTTGAAACCCCGAGGAAACTTTCCAGAGGGCAGATTCAGCTGGCAGAACCCTGAAGTGGGACAGAAGGGAGGCATGAGAACAGCAGAGTGGCTGCCTGGGAGTCTTCAGAGCCCCCCAATATCCCAGGGAGGTATCCCCTTCCCAGCCCTGCTCCCTGATCCTGGCCCCTCACCCAGCACGCGCTCCCCCAAGCCTCCCAGCTCCATGTAGGCATTTTGGAAGGCATCTTGCATCTCCTTGTCGAGTGGGATCTCCTTGCCCTGCACCAGGATGGTGGAGCACCTGTCCAGGATGCGCTCTGGGGCCCCCTTCATCACCAGCACATGGCTCTGGGGGAGGTCTTCCCGCTCGTGGATGGACAGCTAGAGAGAGGATGGGCAGTTACAGAGAGGGCCAGACTTTGTTTGGGTAGCTCCAGGGCCCAGCACAGGGACTGTGTAGACTGGCGGCGGCTGGGACAGAATCCACCCTTGAGAAAATAGTCTTGATCCTTCAAAGATTGCCAACCAGGGGAGAATCTCCAGGTGTGAGGGGTTCTTAGAACTCACAGTCCCGACTCTTGTAACCTGAGCATAACCTCCATGGGACAGTCACTCATTTAATATACACTTATTGATATCAGTGAAGACAGGCACTGTGCTAGTGGCTAGGTGGCCCCCACTGCCTCAGGCTGTGCCCCTGTGTCTCATGCAGAACGTAGCTGAGACTGCCTTCTTGCTGTTCAACAGGTGCCTAAAGGCTGATGGATGTCATGGAGGGGGTTGCGGAAATGTGTTTCCTGTTTCACCTGAATGGGATGGGATAGTTGGAGGGCTAGGCCAGAGGATGGGGCCAGGGGAGGGTGACAACGTAGAGGGGTTTGGGAGATGGGGTAGGTATACCAGCTGTGCTGGGTGTGAGGGGACATGACCCTTAGATGCCACCCTCCAATTGATGCTTCCCTCCTTGGTTTTGCCCACTCCCTCTCTTCCTCTGTCCCATCAATCCAGCCAAACCTGGTACTTGTTGGTAGAGTTGAAAGGAATCTCTGCCACCTTGGGGTTCCTGTCCCTCATCTTCCTCACTGAGCCACAGGACAGCTCAATGCACTTGAGCAGAGCTGACTCAGAGGCATCACCAGCTGTGTCCCGCTGCCAGGAGAGAAGAGAAATCAGTGTCACAGGGTGGAAGGGAAGGGTGTGGAGGATCAGGCCAGGAGGACACTAAGGCGCCCAGGGCAGCCACAATGGGTGGGAGGGAAAGCCAGGTGTCAGCCAGAGGTCTGCTGTGTGTGCCAACCCCTACCTTGGACACAGAGATGTTCTCCTGCCCAGCTTTGAAGACGGCACGGTTGCAGAGACCAGCAATCCGGGACAGGGCTGTCCATGTGGGAGATCGTTTATCAAAAGTGGCCCCTGTGAGGACATGAGGAGAACTAGGAGTGTGGCTTCCCTTCAGAGCTTTACCTCAGTCCCCCTGCCACTCCAGCGCCCTTAGCACCCGCCATCCCCTTCACTCCCTCTGGAGCACCCAATCACCAGACTGGTCTTCTGTGGTGTCAGCCTCATGGATCTGGTTGTCAAACCACATGTGGGCGACTGTCATGCGGTTCTGGGTGAGGGTGCCCGTCTTGTCCGAGCAGATGGTGGACGTGGAGCCCAGTGTCTCCACCGCCTCCAGGTTCTTCACTAGGCAGTTCTTCCGAGCCATGCGCTTGGCTGTCAGGGTCAGGCACACCTGGGGGAGAGAAAGAGAAGAAAAAAGCATGAAGCCTGGAGCTGGTGATGACCATGATCTTACTCTAGACTGACTCTATTCCTCTTCCCTCAATCCCACGCCACTAACACGTGTGGGTGGGACCTAGCTGTAAATGGAGAATGTGCTTGATTTTAGATGTGTTGAATTGCAACTGTGGGTACATATGAAAATGAAAAGCCCAGCAGGCAGTTGAAGGCATTTGACTGGAGCCCCAGAGGAGAGTGGGGCAAAGGGGTGGGAGGCCATGTGCACAGAGGGGATGCTGGAAACTAGAAGGAGGTGGGCTCTCTCTAGGGGCTTATGAAGACCAGAGAACTGAGGCCTGAGGATCAGTGTGGGGAGACAGGGAGGGGACCGAGGAGTAGAAACCAGGATAGTCACCCATCAGTAACTGACAAAATGGAGAATCCTAGGAGGGTGGACAGCAGTATTTCAGCAGCAGAGCTGTGGATAGGAGCTGAGAAAAGGTCACCAGATTTGCTAGTCTGTCACTGGTGACCTTAGCGCCTTCCCAGGAGAGTTGGAGCCTTAACAGGAGTCCCAGGCTACAGGGGATGAGGGAGGGTGACCGTGACATGCTCCAGGGAAGAAGCTGAGAGCCAGGTAGAGATGCCCTAAGGCTTTCAGACTCAAGCTCTGAGTCATATCTAAGTAGCGTCTGATGTACAATGTTAGAGATTAGAAGAGAAATTGCTGAGGAGTCACAGGCACCTGCGCCTCTCTCCTTTTGAGGAAAAGGTAGTGAGACCCTCCCCCAGGGCCACGTCAGCCTGAGCCACTCACAGTGACGGTGGCCAGAAGCCCCTCAGGCACGTTGGCCACAATGATGCCGATGAGGAAGATGACTGCTTCCAGCCAGCTGTAGCCCAGGATGAGGGACAGCACGAAGAAGGAGACCCCCAGGAACACAGCCACCCCCGTGATCAGCTGGATAAAGTGCTCAATCTCCATGGCTATGGGTGTCCGCCCGACCTCCAGGCCCGAGGCAAGAGTGGCTATTCGGCCCATCACTGTCCGGTCACCTGTGGCAATCACGATGCCTCTGGCAGTGCCTGCAACATAGGAGGGGATACAGGCTAGGCGTTTTGTGGTTCCCGATGACTGGAATCCTGTCTTGCTTTCTGAGCAAGGATAAAACCATTGCAGAGACATACTCAGAGGCCGGAGGTCACTTCCAGCAGATTGTAGGCATTTGCCTTACTTGGGTTGCATTCCCTGGATAGATTGACCATCCCAGAATCCAGACAGCAGTAAATGATTCTCCTGTGCTTGGGCCCCTGGAGGAGCTTTGCAAATAATCTCAAAATTCAAATTGAGGAGATTCAATAAATGGAATAAAAATTTCCTGTGGCATTTCAGTAAAATCAATCTCATACTTGATGTCATCCAAAAGTATACTATGAACACAGCGTAAAAGCACTCATTGTGGATTTTCTGTTTTGTCTTAGGATTTTCTTTCTCAACATCAGACTTGAATGTCTACAGAGAGAAGTAGGCAATTCCTACCTTGTGTGGCATCACAGGGATTTGGGGGAAGGAAATGTATTGTGGAAAGGTATGCATGTTGGAGCCAGCCAAATCTGGGTTGGAATACTTTTTTGAATTCCTACCCAGGGGTTGCTTGAATATTTAGGTCAGGTAGCACTGTTGTACACCCAGAGTAGGTGTTCCCCATGTTTTGGTTCCATTCATTTCCTCTCCTCTCTTCAAAGCCAAGTGCAGAGTAAACAATGGGAGTGTATTACCAATTGTGGGAAATGTAAATTTCAGAAATTCAGTACACTAAAAATTTAGGCAATTTAATATGTGGTGATTTTGGTTGTAGAGCCAACCCTGTATATCCACGGATTCCACATCTACAGAGTCAATCAACCTCAGATGGAAAATATTTAAAAATAAATGACTAAATAAACAAAAATAGCAATAGAACAATAAAAATACACATTTAAAAACCAGTACAGAGTAACAGCTATTTACATAGTATTTACATTGCATTAGATCTTGTAAGTAATCTAGAGATGATTTAAAGTGTACAGGAGATGTGGGAAGGTTATATACAGATACCATTGTCATTTTATATAAGAGACTTGGGTATCCATGGATTTTGGTACTTGTGGGCGTCCTGGAAATACTCTCTTGTGGATACCGAGAAATGAGTATGAGTCCAACTTACTGAAGGAGAAACAAAACCCCAGAGAAACATAATATTCCAAAGAGAACTGAGAAATGGGAAGGACAGGTGTGCACTGGGGACAAGGCCCTGCCCTCAAGAGGCCCATGGCTGAGTGAGGCTTCTCCTTCCCACCATGTCTTACCTCCTGCTCCTTCTCTGAGTGTTGGCCCCTGGCTTGACTGCACAGGCACAGATTTCAGTTGTGCCTGGACCCCTGGCCCTTCAGTGATGGCTGCTCTAGGAGTTATATACCTTTGTTTATTTCTAGAACTCAGCACAAAGCCGGCAAGCTGGGCAGCCTGTGCTCCCTGAGCAATTTTTGTTTTGTTGGTGTAGCACAGGCTTGGGAGGAGGGCCCACATGCTCACCTGGCCTGAAAGCTTTCTGGGCCCCACCACATCTTGGGGCTTTGGTCAAAGTCAGCATTAGAGAAGGAAGTAACTAGAACCTCAAGCAGTGGAAGTCCTTGGTCAAATTCAAAGACTTTCAGGGATCAAGGGTGGTCCAGAGCATTGTATGTGGTGCTTGTGCATGTTTCCACACATAGGGGGTCTGGACCCATTATCTGAAGACTTTGAACCCCATTCAGTCTTGGGGTGGAGCAGAGATTTTCCTGGGGAAGGTGCCTTTCCCACAGAGTCAGGCTTCCCCTAGCCAGTACCTTGCTCTCTGGAGGGGACAGTTTCTGTAACATTTAGGGCTCTCTGGATCCTCCAGTCCCCCCTCTAAGTTAGCAGTACCACAGCCCCAACCCAGACCGAGGGTTCTGGATTCAAACTCTTCTCACCTTCCACACAGTTGGTAGAGAAGAAGCAGATATTGCGGGTCTCCAGGGGGTTCTCATGGGTGAACTCGGGGGAGCGGGTCTGGGGCTCCGACTCACCTGTTAGAGATGAGTTGTCTACCTGAGGAGGAAGGGAAGTGCCATCATCAGACTGACAGGCTACTTGTATGCACACACATATAATCTGAGCCGATTGCAGCCATTCTCAACCTTCATGACATGAGGGACGTCAGACCATCATCACACATTTATGGCATTACTCAGCTATTGCCACTGCTGTGGTTGAAATCCTGATCCTTATTGACGCCTTCTGTGACCTTGGATTACCTACTCATCCAACAGAGCTTCCCTTTACTCATCTGTAAAATGGGGAATGTAAACAGAATCTCTGCATGGCACGGCCACGGGGCTACCGTTAATGTTGCAGTCTATAAAAATGGCACTTCCTAGGGTTGCTCAGGGCACAGTCTGGGTGGCGACATTGTTCTTTCAAAGTTAGATTATTAGATTGCACACGTGAATGTACATAAAGCATCTGACACACAATTGGTACTCAATGCATGATTATTGGAAATTAGGTGTCAAAGTACTAGCAGAGACAGAGCGTTCACAGCACACAGAGGAATGGAGCCACACGGAAGGTCATACTCTGAGAGAAGGATCAGCTAGGAGTACAGGGGAAGGTGTTGACATTTGGACCCGGGTCTCTTGGCCTATAAACGTCTAACTGGGCCCTCTTGGCTCTACATAGCCTACTTGCTCCAGGGTGACGGCCTCACCTTACAGCCATGAGAAGAGATGATCCGGAGGTCTGCCGGGACGCGGTCTCCGCCCTTCACCTCCACCAGGTCCCCCACCACCACCTCCTCTGCATTGATCTGCATCTTCTCACCTTCCCGGATCACGAGGGCTTGCTGTGGGGAGGCCATGGGCATCTCGTGAAATGCTCAACTCTACACTTGCCTTCCTCCCCTGGTCTCCCTCTGCTCCTCCAACCCCACCAAGGGGGAAGAGAAACCCCTGTGCCTGTGAAAAACTAGTTCCTGGCGTGAAGCTCTGGAGTGTCTTTTCTGCTCACCTCTCTCCTAGAGCACAAGGATTCGAGAGGGGATGAGTTGGATACTCCCAGAAATCGCAGGCCCCAGCCTAGAGCCCAGCCCTGCCATCTACCTGTGGCACCATGTTCTTGAAGGAGTCCATGATCTTGGAGCTCTTGGCCTCCTGGTAGTAGGAGAAGCAGCCGGTGACGATGACCACGGCTGCCAGCACCACACCTAGATATAGCTGGGGAGGAGAAAGGGTTTGAGGGGCCTGCCCTTCCCCTACCTGGAAGGGGCAGTTCCACTTGGGATGAACGAGTATAGATTATGGGACTGGAAATGAGACTGGTGGAAAAAGTCCTTCTCTCTAACATTCCCCTCTCTTGCCACCTTCCAACCTCCTAAGACTGTAAGGGGCAGGGAAGTCTCAGGGAGTGCCAAGGCTAGGACTTCTCTAGGGTGTGGGGCTCAGGGAAGCAGACAAGCTGACGTGCGTGAGAAGGAACAGGGTGGCCTGTCTCATTCACTATCGAGTATGTGCCTGTGTGTGGTGGGGGAGGTGCTTCCTGGATACATACGGAAACCTCACCCCTTTGCAGCCCGCGGTGCTGAGGGACTCTGATGGGGCTCTGAGGGACAGTGATGTGACCATCTTGTCCCCCCTCCACCTGGTGGTTGGAGGTTCAGTGTTGCAGGACAAGAGTCATGGGGTAGCCCAGGGGTCAGCTGTGCTGCTCACATTGTCGTTGGATGGTTCGTCCTCCATGGCTGCCTGGATGCCGTAGGCCAGGAAGCAGAGGATGGCTCCGATCCACAGCAGGATGGAGAAGCCCCCGAAAAGCTGACGGCAGAACTTGACCCACTCTGGAGTTGTGGGGGGCGGAGTGAGGGCGTTGGGCCCATCGCGAACCAGAATGTCTTGGGCCCGCTGGTTGGTGAGGCCCTGAGAGAGGGAGGAGAGGTATATGGCATGCACACAGAGCCAGCTGGCCTCCTACCATGCATGCCCCGTCCCTCTTGGACAGGGGAATAACGTCCAGGTGGAGAGTAAAAATCCCACCTGGTTGGAAGAAGCAGGGGACTATCCATTGGGAGAGAACATGGGGAAGAGATGGCTTTTTTTTTGCAGTTTTTGGCCAGGGCCAGGTTTGAACCCACCACCTCTGGAATATGAGGCCAGCGCCCTACTCCTTGAACCACAGGCACTGCCCCAAGAGGTAGCATTTGTGATGGGACTGAGAGGCCTTGAAGGCTAATGGGAATTTTTACTATGGCTCCACCTCTGATTAAGATAAATTTTGCTTGGGGCCACGACTTCTACCCTGGAGGCAGCTTGGATAAATTTCCGAGAAAGGCATCTTAACCAGATCCTCCCCCACTTCTCTTCTTTCAGATCCCCTTTTTTATGAAGAGTTATAGGGGAGTCCTACACTATTGACTATCAGTGTCGAACAGCTTTGGCAATCGCCGGTCACTTTCCATAGGAAGCCTCGCAGACCCTGTTCCCTCTGCTCTAGGCTGATTCAGAGGCCCCTCTCTGGATCCCATGCTTGATTCCAGAGCTATCTTCACCTATTGCCTTGGGATTCTACAGTACTTCTTATTTATCTACCTTTGTGCATTCATTTCATAAATGTATATTGAGTACCTATGACATGACAGGCACTGACATTGACTCTGGGGATCCAGAGACAGACAAGACTGACAAAGTCCCTGCCCTTGAGAGTTCATGATCAAGAGATATGATACACAACAAACACATACATATTAATGCAGAGAGTAAATAGTGTTATTAAGAAAGATAAAGTGACTTGCCGGTAGCACAGAGGTTACGGTGCCGACCACATACACCGAGGCTGGTGAGTTTGAACCTGGCCCAGGCCAGCTAAAACAACAATGACAGCTGCAAGAAAAAAATAGCTAGGCGTTGTGACGGGTGCCTGTAGTCCCAGCTAGTTGGGAGGTTGAGGCAAGAGAATCGCTTAAGTCCAAGAGTTTGAGGTTGCTGTGAGCGGTGAAGCCACTGCACTCTACTGAGGGTGACATACTGAGACTCTGTCTAAAAAAAAAAAAAAAAAAGATAAAGTATGGAGAAGGAATAGGGACAGAGAATTTTAGAAAAAGCTATCAGGGACAGCCTGTAGGAGATATACACCAACTCAATTTTTCTTTTTTTTCTTTTGATACAGAGAGTTACTCTGTTGCCGCAGTCTTGAGTGCCATGGTATTAACCTACCTCACAGCCACCTCAAACATTTAGGCTCAATCCTTTTGCCTCAGCCTCCCAGGTAGCGAGGGACTATCGGACACATCACAATGCCCAGCTGATTGTTTTTCTTTTTCTTTTTTTTGGAGACAGAGCCTCAAGCTGTCACCCTGGGTGGAGCGCCTGGCATCACAGCTCACAGCAACCTCCAATTCCTGGGCTCAAGCGAGTCTCCTGCCTCCGCCTCCCAAGTAGCTGGGACTACAGGCATCTGCCACAATGCCCGGCCATTTTTTTGGTTGCAGCCATCTTTGTTGTTTGGCGGGCCCGGGCAGGATTCGAACCCGCCAGCTCAGGTACATGGCTGGCGCCTTAGCCGCTTGAGCCACAGGCGCCGGGACAATTGTTTTTCTTTTTAATAGAGACTACATATACTCTTGTTCAGGCTAGTCTTGAACTCCTGAGTTCAAGAGATCCTCCTGCCTTGGCCCCCCAATTAGCTGGGAACAAGTGCCCACTGCAATGCCTGGCTAGTTTTTCTATTTTTAATAGAGAGTGAGTCTCACTCTTGCTCAGGCTGGTCTCAAACTCCTGAGCTTAAGAGATCCTCCTGCCTCAGCCTTCTAGAGTGCTGGGATTACAGGTGTGAGCCACTATGCCCAGCCCACCCACTCAATTTTTTGATGAATGTTTCCCCCCCACCCAAAATGATGGGTTTGGCAATCTGACTGTGCCACTTACTATTTATGAGACCTTGCGAAATTACTCTTCCTCTCTGTGTCTCTTTGCTTTAACTAACAGGTCTCTGAAACCTATCTTGTAAGGCCGTTATAAGGATTAGAGTGATATATACTTAAAGCGTCTAGGTTGGCCTGGTGCCTCATATCTGTAATCCCAGCACTTTGGGAGGCTGAGGCAGGAGGATAGCTTGAACCTGGGAGTTTGAGGCTATAGTGAACTATGCTGCCACTACAGTCTATCCTGGGCCACAGAGCAAGACCCTGTCTCAAAAAAAAAAAGTGTATCCTAATGCCACACACGTAGCAGGGGCCCACCAAATTACTGTAATTAGAGGAATGGGTTAGCTCCTGCTCCTGCGTGTCAGCTATATGGGAGGTTGGGTGTGGCTAAAGTTGCTTGGGGGAGAAGTCAGGTCTCTGCCTGGAGGCCCTCTGGGGCCTGGGTTCTAGGGAGCTCTGGCTCCCAGGGTATACAGGGAGAGAGCTTTGGGCTAGGAAGTAGGAGATCCAACTTCTAGTTTGGCTGTGCCACCAACTAGCCATGTAACCTCAGGCGAGTCTCCTGTGTCATCTGTTAGAGGGCTGGTGACAGTGTGAAGGCTCCTCCCTCCTGTTGTGGCACTCTTCTCCCACCTCTTTGCTTCCCTCATTAGAAGCCCTCCACTCACCTTGGACAGGTCCACTTGGTATTTGCGGCCCAGCTCATCCAAGGACAGCTTGTGGTCATCCTGGGGAGGGAAAGGCCAGTTACTCTGGGGAGGAGGTTGAGTGAGTGTATCCAGATGGGCACGAGGCGCTGGGATGACAGGGGTGAGGTGAGCAGCCCAGGGGCACAGAGTTTCTCTGAGTGTACTGGCGGTCAGGGTGGCCCTCCCTGCATAGGCCCGTCCTCCCCACCCGGTGGAGTGGGCTCTGAGTCTCACCATGGTCACTTCCTTCTTCAGCTCATCCAACTCCTTCTCTTTCTGTTTCTTCTTGCCGCCACCATTCTCTGCAGTGGTGGCGGCAGGTGAGTACTCGCGTCCGGCCTGGAAGAAGAAGGCAGAGCCCAAGAAGTCAGGGAGGCCAAGGTTGGAGGCTGCATTCCTGCCAGGCAGCTGGGGGCCCAGGCACTGGGATTGGGGGCCTGGATTCAGAGGCAGCGATTGTCTTGGGGGAAGAAGCAGGGCTGGAGGCCAGAGGGACCCCAGGCCGTAGCTTGCAGACTATTGGCAGAGCCACGGGGCTCTGCGTGTGACCCGCAGGGAAGGGTGAAGAGCTCAGAACTGAAGAGCTTTGTGGTTTAGGACTTCCGGCCATTGGTCTTCTGCTAAGATTTTGTTTGTTGAAAGGACCCTGCTGCTAAATACAAACCAAAATAAAAATTTAAAAAACCCCACCATCCTATGCTGTTTGGGAGAATTCTGGAGGGGACTCGGCGGGGTAGAGAGTATTGAGGGAGTAGGAATGTCTTTGCCCAATACCGCGGCTATTCTCCATGGAGAGGAGTAGAGACAGTTGGGAACCTGGGGAAGCAAGAGCCTCTGGGGAGCAGGAACAGACAGGGAAGTGTTGGAGGAGACTAGGATAGAGAGGCAGAAATGGAAGAGGGGCTGGTGGACTGAGAAAAGTCATGGGGGAGGGTCAGAGTGTGACAGGGAATGGGAACACACGTGGGCTGGGAGCCCCCTCCATCTTGCTGGGCAGGCCTGCCTACTCCTGGACAGAAGGCAACTCACAGGACTTGACACCCCAAAGCACAAGTGGACAAGAAGGGAACTGGGCCCCATTTGTCCAAAAATATATGACATTGTAAATCTAAAACTAACATTTGTGTCACTCTTAGGTCTGAGCATTCCTGGGCCATCTGGGTGAATCAGATGGACATGTTGACTGTGGCCTTATGAAGCTCCCATTTCCTCTTCCTCCCCAGAATCTGGGTTCTCCCCACCACCCAGGCTCCCAGGGTCTTCAGGAAACTTCTCCTTCCATGGGAGGAAATGATAGCTTAGCAGGGGGCTGGGAAAGGTCTGGGGTGGCCATGACAAGTGTCAAAAAAATGCCCTTTCACATCTTCTTACGCCCTGGTCCCTATGCATCCACTCCTTCCAGATCCAGGGTCCCTGTCACAGAGGGTGTTTCTCACTGGACTCTACCGGCTGCCCTAGTTTTTCAGGAATGAGCTTTTCTATACTATGAGGTAATTTAGTTTCGTGTTTTTTCACTATCAAGAGTGGATAACTGGGCAGGATCAACAGCCAAGTTGTTTGTCCTTTTTTGCAGGATAATGCATTTTCTTGCATTTTTTTAAAAGACTTTTTGTTTGAAGCAATTTTCAGTTCACAGCAAAATTGAGCAGAAAGTAGAGAAAGTTCTTATGTATTTCCTGCCCCCACACACAAACACAGCTACCCTCACTATCAGTATCCAGCACCACAGGGATACATTTGTTACGACCGTCAGCCTGCACCACCACACCACTGGGCCACACCACTGCGCACAAAGTCCATGGTTCACAGGACGGTTCACTCTTAGTGGTGTGCATTCAGTGGGTTTGGGCAAATGCACCCACCATTGTGGATCACACGGAATATTCACTGCCCTAAGAGCTCCAGCAAAGAGGGACAATGCATTTTTACCCATCCCCATAGAGTCAGGAACAATCCCAGAAATGTGACATATGCTTGATCATAAGAGGCCACACATCCAGCACTCTGAGAGGTCTGACCAATGAAATCTGGAATGAGAGTGGGGGCGGGGGGAGCAGGGAGACACTGCTGTTCCAGGAAACTAACAATCTAAACGAATGAGCTTGGGGAGGCTGGGGACTCAGAAGCGCTCTTCTCAGAGGAGGTGACCAGTAAATCACACACTTGTCTCCATCTGCACATCTGCTCTATTTTTGGCCTCCTAAAGACTGATCATCTTGGGGAGACTGAAGCAGCCCAAGGGAAGGGGGGCAGGTCTTGTGAGTAGTTCCCCCTCTTCCTTCCCTGGGCAGCTTATGGGGGTTCATTAGTTGAGATAGACAGAAATGCCGTAGATTCACTAACTCCATCCTCATTGGAACAAGGCTGAGAAAAGGATGAAATGCAATGAAGGGGCCAGAGGCAAGAGATCAAGCTGGATGTGTGCCCCTCAGGAGCTTCAGGGACAGGAGCAGGCCATGAAGGGGGCAGAGCCCAGAGGAGTTTCTGTACATTCAGATGTGAAATAAAGTCTATGAAAATTGAAATCAAATGTGCACTTTTAAAACACTTGCTGGCCCCTGCACTTTGGCATGTTGGGTTGCGGCTGAGCTAAGCAGCTCCATACCGTGCCTGCTCTCCCCCAGCTCCCACCCTGTCCCCCTGCAGGCTCAGAGCTTGGGACACACTGCCCCTTCCCCCTCCTGGTGTCCTGGCAAGGATCTCGGGTTCTGCAGCCAGGAACCTGCGGAGATTTGGGGCCAGCCGCTGCCCAGGCTAAAAAGAAAGAGAGGAAGCAAGGACACCCCCTCCTCCCTGCAGTCTCCCTCCGCCAACCACAAGTCCCCCCTCTAGGTCTTGAATGCTGAAGGAGAACAGAGAGTTCTTTTTGAGAAAGCCAGTGGCTGGGACAGAGTGGGGGCATCTGGGACTCGGCCAGCCAGCGCTCCCCCACCTCAGCCTCTCTGTGGCAGCTGGAGAAAGCTGGGCTCCCTCCTCCCCAGTGCTGGCCCTTCCCCCAACTCCCACGCTGTCCTTTATGGCCACAAGGTGATGGGGGGACAACCGGGCCTGGCTCTGGAGTGGAGACACAGGGAAGAAGGGATTGGAGGTGAAGTGACCCCTACAACGGTTGTGAGATGCTGTCCCTCTTCGGGGATCTACTGGCAGGTCGGACTCCACGCTCCAGGCCCTAAGTGCCTCCTCTCCATCCAGCCTCAGCCCAGACAGTCCAGATCTGCTGCTGATCTCACTGTTACTTCACCCTCAGCTCCTGGGGATGGAGGATGAGAGAAATTTGGGTGGGGGACAGGACCCCTCCAGCTGCATCCACCTTGCTCCAAAGTGCAACAGGGTAGAGGGCCACCTCCCTTCCCTCTCTCTCCACTTGGGTCAGGGAGTGGGGTCTTATCTGACCCAGGCAGTCCTGGACCTCAGCCGGGGATTCCTTTCTGCGGGGAGGGAGGGATGTCAAGGTGCAGCGCAAGGAGCCAAACAGCACACCTTCCCAGACTGTGACCTCTGCTTCTGTGAGACTCACATCTCACAAACCCCCAGGCCTCTGCACACACTGAAGTGAGGCTTGCACATTTGCAAACTTGCCTGCTGAGACACAACACAGGTGCTTGTTCATGCATATCTGCAGGACCTGCAGCCTGCAGAGAACACGTGGTCATGGACACACACAGCGCACACTTGGTTCTATTTATAGCTCCCACCCTAGCTCAGGAACCCTGGTGTCCAGGCTCAGAGTTTTCCCAGCTGCTCAACTCTGCAACAACATGTCCTTGCACGGCTTGTCCTGGGCCCAGAAACTCACCCACAGGCTCCTGCAGGCACTGGCCCCTCACAGCCTCCCTCTGCTCACCAGGCCCTTTCCTTCCGTGCCTTTTTTTTTCTTTTCCTGTCTTGTCTTCATTTTTTATTTTTATTTTTTTTTGAGACAGAGTCTCACTCTGTCCAGGCTAGAGTGCCCTGGTACCATCACAGATCGCTGCAACCTCATAGTCCTGGGCTCAAGTGAGCCTCCTGCCTGAGACTACTGAGTAGCTGGGACGAGGGGTGCCTGCCACAATGCACAGCTAATTTTTTCTATTTTTAGTCAGGGTGTCACTCTTTGTCAGGCTGGTCTTGAACTCCTGCGCCCAAGGGATCCTCCTGCTGAGGCCTCTTAGAGTGTTAGGATGATGGGCATAAATCACCACGCCCGGCCTCTGTGCTCTCTTCCGCCAGCATTCCAAAAAGGGAAAGCAGCCAGGCACAGTATGTGAAGAGATTGGGTCACTTTTCTCCATATGGGAATTTCTTTTCCAAGAATTCAGAGCCCTGTCCCCGCCTGCCCCATCATGACTGTTAATCTTCCCCTTGGCATAGCCATCACTGCCGAATGCCACGAATGGGGTGGACTCCTGGGGGGTGGGGCAGCTCTCACCAGCCTCTGGGAGAGTCCTCAAAGCCCATGGCCCAGAGACCAGAGAACAGTGCTGCTTGGGACATCCGGAGGGTGCTGGGCTGGGGGCACATCAATCTTCCTCCCCGCACCCTTCCCAGTTGTCCCTGGCACTCAGGGCCCATGGAGCTGGTGTCCGGAACTGCTTGGTGATTCTGGGAGCAGCATGCTCCACTGCCCCTCTCCACGCTTAAGCTGGCCCCTACCCTCCGGGCTGACTCTCTCAGAGGAGTGGAGACTCTCAGAGGTAGCAAAGGTGGAAGGACTAAGGGTGTAGAGTTGTGATGGGAGAGGAAGACAGACGGGGACAAATGGGGCCAGGACATGGGAATGGGGTAGAGGGAGAGCTGGAGGGGTGTGGAGTGGGCAATGGGGTTAAGGTGTCGGGCTGGGGGCGGGTGTAGAAGAGAGGTGCCTGGCGTGTGAATGCCATGGGATCCACACACAGTTTGCAGCTTAGAGGCTGTAGCTCCAAGTTCCAGCTGTCCGCTTCTCCCTCCCTCCACATCCTATTTCCACTCCAGCCTTTTTCTGTAGCCTCCCTCACCCTCCGGAGAGCAATGCTTGCTCTTTGGGGATACTCACCCCACGGCCCATCTTAGGTCAGAGTAGCTGAGGGACCTTGGCTGGAGAGGTCACCAGGAGGATCCCAAGCACACACTGGCCAGCTTGGGACAGCCGGAGACCCTGGCAGACAGACAGAGACAGCCGAAGCAACAGGGTAGCTTTAAATAGGTCCTTCTCCCCCTCTCCCCCGCCTTCCCCTCCTCGGGAAAGAAACGTTTGTTGAAACAGGATCCCTGAGGACTCCTCCCCTCCCACCCCTTGAGCTACTGGCCCTTGACAGTCCGTTTGTCCCGCAGCTTGTTCCCTCAGCCCCCTCAACCCCTTCTGGCCTGTGGTAGCCACAACTGAGGGAGGTGAGGGGAGGGGGCTGGGGCAGAGAATGGGCATCTGCACCTTAGGAACAGGCTGAAGGGGAGCAGTGGGCTCAGATGCCCAGAATGCTGTAGGCCATGTGGTCTAACCCTTTCTCTTCTTTTCCAGTGGGGAAACTGAGGCTCAGAGGGATTAAATAATCTGAGCTGATAAGACAGAACCAGAACTCAGGTCTCCTGAGTCTATATCCAACATCCCAGAGAAAGAAAGAAACAGAGACTATTCCCTCCACTATAGAGTTGCAGGGTCAGGGCCAACTGTCTAGGGGTGTCATTGCTGCCTATCTGATGAAAGGACCCAAGAATGATGAGCAAAGAGAGAAAGGGAAACTAGAATAGACAGAGAGAAAAGAAAAAGAAAAATTAGACTTGGAACCCAGAGTGGGCCCTTGCATGTAGGCACCTGGGAGGGGGCCCTGGTGGGAGCCAAAGGTGGCTGGAGAAGTAGCGTGAGTCTGGAGATGGGTGAGAGGGTATCTCCAAGCCTTCCCAGATGTAAACTCTCCAAAATTTGGGAGGAAAATCAAGACTCCTGGGGCCAGGAGGCAGGTACGATGGGGCAGACCAGGGATAGCAGGATCTGAAGGACCAGGAGGGCCACCTGGACCTAGCTCTACAGCAGTTTGATGACATCCCAGGCTTTGATAACCTGCCTGTGGCGTGGACGTGTCTCTCCTTTCAACACTGCTGAAGAGCTCTGGGCTGAGTCTGTGTGGGGTTGGCAAGTGGTGAGGGGAGAAGTCAAAAGAAGACAACACAGAGCCTCTGGGAGGTGCGTGACAGTCAATGTCATGGCAGACACCAGATGTTTGAACTGGAAGAAGGGCCACTGCCCCTTCCTCTAGTGGGGAAGGGAAATATGTATCAAGCAGGATCTGGGTTAGACAGAGGGAGGCCTTTCTGCAGGGAAGCATGGGAGAAATACCTGGGAAGGGGGAAGGGGCCTTGCCTAGAGTGGATGGGCCCTCTGCAAGCCCATCCTGGGTAGGGAGAAGGGCAGAGGAGATGACCCAGGACAGGGCTAGCTGTCTAAGGATATCATTGCTGTTCATTTGATGAAAGAGCCCAAGAATGATGGGCGAAGAGAAGAAGGGAAACAAGAAGGGGCAGACAAAAAAGAAAAATCTTGCCCCACCTTCTCTTGGGAGTAGTCAGAGGACAGGGTCTTCTTGGAATATCCCTATGTCTCTGCGCACAGAAATGGCATGAAGGAGGGCAGCTGCATGGGGGCAAGTCTGAGCCCCCCAAGTGCAAAGGAAATGAGTAAGAAGGAGGGACAGGCGTTGGGGGGGCTGTGGCCCAGAGGCCTGAGGTGCCCACTGGGTGGGCTGGGTCCCTCTCTGGCCCCAGAGAGAACTACCTGTGAAGAGATTATCAACCTCTCCTCCAGCAAATCCACTCTCAGAGCACAGGGCTCACATCTGAATTCTCTAAATAACTGGCCCCCTTCAGGCCTGCAGTTGAGATTTTCCATTACAGGGGTTCGGAAGGTCACTTCCCACTTCCACCCTCCTTCCTGCCCTGGGTTACAGGCAGAAAGGGTGGGTAGGACGGGGTGGGCACAGGCCTTCTCCTGTCTTTCCGTGGTCCCAACTGCTGACCTGGGATTTGGGCCTGGGGGACAGCAGGCAGAGGGAAGAAACAGTGTCAGTGTTGAGAACATGAGGGACGCCAGCTCAAGATCCCATCGGTAGAGGACGGAGTGAGAGGAGAGTAGCTGGTGTAGTAAGAAAGCTTCTTGTTAGACATCAGGAGAGACTGCCCCAGGCAGAAGCTGCTGGAAGAGTGGCCCTAAAGTGGCTGGGGCTTTCAAAATGGAGACAACCTTGCCCTGGGGCTGTGGGAAACAATGACCTGGGGTTAGGAAGCCCTGTTCCTGAGCCTTCTCCAGGACACACAGTGAGAAAAGAGAAAACTTCAGGCTCAGAACCTGGTGGTGTGCAAGATTCAGGCCCTGGGCTCTAATGGATTTCATCGCCCCACCCCTCACTCCTGCTGGCACCTCCCAGTACTGCCCAGTCCTTCCAAAGTCCCTGGCTCTGGTCCCCGTAGCCAGGCTCAATACCGGAAAGGACGGTGCCCTTCCTCTGCCCCTACAGTCTGCCGGGGCTCCCTGCCATGCTCTGCATTTGGGCTAGAGCACAGCCCCACTCCTCCATCTGGGACTCAGAAAGGCAAAGGGGGATATGACACCCAGGGCCCATCCTTCACCTACACATCACTGACCACCCTCCCTGCCTAATGACAGGTGAAGCCCTGGGAGCCTACCTCCTTCTCTCACCTGCCCTGTATCTCAGGAGGCACCTGATCCTTTGATCTGGAGGGCCTGGGTTGGACTACCTACAGGCTTTCTTTGAACTCAGCCAGAGGTGCCAGTTTGGATCAAGGCCCCTAGAGCAGGAGGAGCAAAGGGGAGAGAAAGATAGGAGGTAGGAAGACTAGGGTCTCTGGGGTGGGAAGCGGGCTTGAGAGAAGTGGCAGATCAGAGAGGGGTCCACAAAGGGCAGATAGGAGATGGAGTGGGTGAGAACAGATCTGGGAGGCAGGGACGTGTGTCTGTGTGTGAGCACATGTGTAGTTAGTGCCCAAGGGGGATCTGGTGGGTGGGTCTGGTGTTTGGTAAAAGGCTGAGGCTGAGGCAATGTGAATATACCAAACAGTAATTCCAGAGCAGGAGCTGCTTAGAGGACTAGAAGGTGATGCCTGTTTGGAAGTGTGGCCTATCTATTACAAACCCGCTATTTCCGCACAGGCGTGGCCAGCGCACAGGTGCGTGTGTGCCTGTGTGTGTACATGCATGTGTTCGTGTGGGCCAGTGGGGAGCCCGTGTGAAGCCGGGTGTGGGCGTACGTGAGAGTCCATGGGAGAATGTGTATGTGCACGGGAGGGGGTGGGGATGCTCTCAGCTGCAGATGGGCTTTCAAGGTCTCCAAGAAACAGTTTTGTTTCCTAAGTGACTGGCCTCCTGGGGCCTCCAGCCCAGACTTGAAGGTTGTTTCAAGATCATGAAAGAGAGGAGGAGGAAGGAAGGGGAGGGAAGGAAGAGCTGGGAGGCTTTATCACCCCATGTCCCTCTTCCCACCCCCTCACCCCACTTCTCTGCCCCAGTCCTGCTCTTCCCATGCTCCCCTGGGCTGCCAGGCCTCCCCACCAGTCTCTCCTCTCTCTCGTTCTGATCCTCTAATTCTCCCTTTCTTTTCTTTTTTAGAGTCTGTGAGTTTGTCACTGTGTTTGGCTTCTGAGGCCTTCTGGAGGGGAAGTTTTTCTGCTTCCAAGACAGGCTCATCTTGGGGTGATGGGATAAGGGGAGTCCAGGATAAGGGGGTCTGGCCTGGCCATGCCATGTCCAGGAAAGGCGCCTCTTCACTCCCACTTCCTCTCTGGCCCTCTCTCCTCCAATCTCTTGGATCATAGTCACCTTGCAGTTGGAAGGTTTGGGCTCAGAGCCACAGCGCGGCTGCACACGTCCTGCCGCTACCTGAGTTTCCCTACTGGACCACAAGGGTAGCATTAGATTTTCTCTCCATCTCTCTCTCGACATTTGGTCTTCTGTTTCCTTCCTCCTCTTTCTTTTCAGTCTACTCAAAGCAACATATAAAAATCTCTTCCTCTGTCTCTCCTTGGTTCTGTCCTCTTTAATTTCTCCCCCAGATTATTTTTATTATCTCTTCTATTGTTAAAACCACATTATATAGCATTTAGGAAGTAGGAGGAAAAGTGCCCAGAAATATTTTCTTCAGTCTCTCTGCCTGTGCTCCACACCCATGGCTTGACCTTACACTTCCCTCTGGGTTTGGATAGCTCCATGCTGTCTCCCTACCTAGACACACAGGTGAAAATCAGGGAAGAAAAGGAAGGGACCCTCAGTGTGGTCCGGGGGGCCTGTGTCAACCGTTTTCCTGATATGACAACTCAGGGCTGTTCTGTGCCTGTTTTCTCCTCTGCCCCCACCCACACCCCAGTTGGTTCCCAGTGAGTCTAATGTGATGGGTGCTTGCCTGCAAGTCAGGTCAGCTGAACTCGGTCCTACTGGGCCATTTACACCTGTATGAGCTTGGAGACAAGGCTTCTCTGCTCTGGCATCGTCATTGTCATCTGAATGACAAGGAATAGGACTAGAAAACCTCTGGGAAACCTTCCAATTCTGATGATTCCCAGATTCTGGACTACTTCCCTCAGCTCAGATGAAGCAGCAGAAGTTACCTACAGCTGTATCTTTGCAAGAACCATCAGGTGGAACTAAGTTCAGCAGGAGATCCAAGAGGGTGCGTGCCCCATCTTGTTTGTTAAGCAGGCCAGTTGCTCCTGCTTTATTAGTGGAACCTGCAGAAATGGGCCTGACCCCTTTTACTCTTGGCGTAGAAATGAGGAAGAGCTCAGATTCAGGTAAAGACTACCCTGGTTTCTATAAGAGGGCCACTATGAGAGATAGAACAGGGTCTGGGTATCTTTTGGGGAGAAGGGCAGGGCTGAGGTGAGGCTGGGAAATCTTGGCATCTCTTGGCTGGTATATGATCGGCAGATACCAGAGGAGCCTTTTTCCAGATTCTCTGAGCTAAGTATGTTGGAGACACAGGGCAGATAGAGTTAATGGGCCTTGCTGAGTGTGGGGGGCAAGGGTCACAGCTGGGCCCTCTAGGGTTCCTGTTTTCCTTTGATTCCATCTGGGGAGGGAGGGGGCAGCCCCCCAACCCCCTGAGGCAGGTTTGCTTTGGCTGGAGATCTGACCCAGCCAGTGGCCCGGAGCACCCCGCCTCCCAGCTCCCCCTATCAAGAGGCAGCCTGGCCTGGCCCCCAGCCTCTGCCTTCCTACCTCCTTCTTCTCCTGCCAGGCCCCCTCTGCTTGGCCCAGGATGCAGCTCTGTTTATCTGCCTGTCCCCTTTGGCATTCTGGGTGCTCAGCTAGGGCAGGATGCCCTGTGAACATCTGGCATGCAGGACCACTTCTTCCCTCCTCAGAACTTCAGGGAGCTTGGCCTCCGCTGTGCCTCAGTTTCTCTGAAAGCACACTCTTGTGTTTCCATATGAAAGTTCTCACTACTGTTCCTTGGGGAATGTGAGCTCTCCCTGCCCCCATAGCTTAATCAGCAGTATACATACTTCGTGATGCTATCGCTCCATTCAGACATTCAACCAGCATTTGCTAGGCACTTACTGTATGCTATATTCTGTGCAAGGTACCGGAGAGACCACTATAATCAAGACAAACAAGGTTCCCACCCTCACTGTCCTTTTGCTCAGAATCTTATGCCCTCTAGTCACTAAATCACTGCATCTCATCCTTTGACCTTGTCTTCCCAGGGCAAGCTCCTAGCACCTGGGGAATCTCCCCCACCAATTATTTCCTCAACTGTCCCCTTCTCTCCCTCACTTCTTTACCTCCATTTCTGGCAAACAAGACTGCATAGGCCTGGGCTCTGCCTTTTGCCTCAATGGCTCTTCAATCCTAGCAGTACAGGAGCAAAGGCTGGGCCACAGCACACTGGAAACCACTCTGGACTGGACTGGAGGGAGGGCAGAGGCTCTCAGTGTGGAATCTGCTTTACCACGAGCCATGCACACTTGACTAAATCCTGTACCTTTCATCAATAAAGTGAAGTGTTGGGCCGGGGGCAGTGTGAGTGCCTGTAATCCTAGCATTCTGGGAGGCTGAGGTGAGTGGATTGCTTTAGCTAACTAGTTTGAGACCAGCCTGAGCAAGAGCGAGATCCCTGTATGTTAAAAAAAAAAAAAAAAAAAAAAAAAGCCGGGCATTGTGGAGGGCACCTGTAGTTCCAGCTACTGGGGAGGCTGAGGCAAGAGGATTGTTTAAGCCCAATAGTTTGAGGTTGCTATGAGCTATAATGTCATGGTACTCAATTCCAGGGCAACTGAGACTCGGGGGGAAAAAAAAAGAAAAAAAAAAGTGAAATGTTGGGGTGGGGACCCTGGGGGCCACATGCCTTCTGGGTCCTTTTGACTGAATACAATTTTATGAAACAAATCTTATTTATTTATTTATTGCACAGGGTGCAGTGGCATCGTCACAGCTCTGCAACCTGAAACTCCTGGGCTCAGTGATCCTCCTGCCTCAGCCTCCTGAGTAGCTGAGATTACAGGTGCCTTCCATTGCACCTGACTAGTTTTTTTTTCTATTTCTAGTAGAGACAGTGTCTCACTCATGCTCAGGCTGGTCTTGAACTCCTGATCCCAAGTGATCCTCCCACCATGGCCTCCCCAGAGTATTAGAATTATAGTTGTGAGTCTCGGCACCTGTAGCTCAATGATTAGCGCACTGGTCACATACACTGGGGTTGATGAGTTTGAACCTGGCCCAGGCTTGCTAAACTACAATGACAACAACAAAAACAAAAAAATCACCTGGAATCTGGTGTTGTGGCAGGTGCCTATAGTCCCAGCTACTTGGGAGGCTGAGGCAAGAGATTTGCTGAAGACCAAGAGTAGTTTGAGGTTGCTGTGAGCTGTGATGCCACAGCACTCTATCTAGGGCGACATAGTGAGACTCTGTCTCAAAAAAAAAAAAAAAAATTACAGTCACGAGCCTAAGGATTTTTTCTGTGAAGTTTAGATTTGGTCCAGGGGCCACACTTGAGGATCGAAAAGGCCACAAGTGGCTGTGAGGCTGAAGTTTCCCCACCTTGCAAGGGGTGAGGCTCAGGCATTAGTACTTTTTAAAACCTTCCCAGATTACTGAGTCAGCATACAGGGTTGAGAACCATTGAGCCAGATTGTCCCCAAGATCTGTAGCTTGTGGTAACTAGCAGTTAGTGAACATTCGTGAACCCCAGACTCATGTGCTGAACCTGCTGTGTAACGATATTAGGAGATGGGGACTTTGGGAGGTAATTAGGTCATGGGGGTAGAGCCCTTCTGGGTGGGATTAGTGCCCTTATAAGAAGAGGCACGAGAACCTTGCTTCTTCTCTCTGCTCTCTGCCATCTGAGGATGCAGAAAGAAGGTAGTGGGCTCTCACCCGATGACAGAGCTGCCAGTACCTGGATCTTGGACTTCCCTAGCCTCCTGAGCTGATGCAGATAGCACTAACAGCATGCATCTGTGTTGAGGCTGGCACTGCTGGGTGCACACCACGGCATGTAGAGGGCAAAGGGACCCAGAGAGGGAGCAACGTGAGCACAGGTACAGAGGGCTGAAGCCCCAGCACACAGGGAGCAAATGGGTGGCTGTGCTGGAATGGGTGCTAAGGGCATTTCACAGATGCCTTGAATGGCAGAGTAAGTGCCATTCCAAATGCCCGTGTTCCCTAAAGGCCCTGACAAGAAGAGTCACCTGGGTGCTTTTGAAAACTATAAAACAGGCTGGGCATGGTGACTCACTCCCAAATCCCAGCACTTTGGGAGGCCAAGGTGGGAGGATTGCTTGAGCTCCGTAGTTCAAGACCAGATTGAGCAAGAGCAAGACACCCATCTCTGCGAAAGATAGAAAATTTAGCTGGGCATTGTGTGCACCTATAGTTTCAGCTACTTGGGAGGCTAGGGCAGGAGGATTGCTTGAGCCCAGGAGTTTGAGGTTGCTGTGAGCTGTGATCGCACCACTGCACTCTAGCCAAGGCCACAGAGAGAGACTATCTAAAAAAAAAAAAATCTATCTATCTATCTACCTACCTACCTACCTACATACATACATACATACATACATACGAGCCAGCAGGCATATCTCTTAGACATCCTGATTCATGAAGGTAGAGATGGGTAGTGGGAATCTGTATTTTTACCACCAAACAAGTTCGAGAAATATTGCTATAAACAACGTGGAACAATTTAAAGTCTGAGCAGGGGAGTAACTCACTGACGCTGTGCTGTAGGAAGGCCCACCAGAGTACAGAGTGCATGTATGTACACGGCAGCGTGTTGGGCTGGAAGGAGCAGCCTGGTAGCAGCTATGGGTGGTGAAAAGTCTGGAGCAAGACAGTGGCCCTGACAGAAGATAGGAATGAATAAGAAAGACCCTAAGGAGGTACGATTTCAGGATTTGGCAACTGATTAGATGCCAGGGCAAGGAAGGAAGGAAGGAGTTGAAGGGGCTAAGTTAGCTAATATGAGGTAGGGAAGAGAGGAGATTGGGAGAGAAGCTCCAAGTTTGCTTTGGGTGTATTCAGGTTGAGGCGGTATTAGCAGGGTCCCAGGTGAAGGTATTCAGTGGGTGATAGAAATGGGAACTAGAGCTTGGGTGTCATCTGCACAGAGATGACCACTAAGCCACTAAGCCAGGATAGCAGAGGAGGTGCTTTTCCTGGGGGTGATGGTTTGTGCTGTACTGACGTAGCACAGAACGCAGGGTCAGAATGCCTGGATGGGAAACTGAGGTCTACTTCTAGAGGGACAACATTTTGGCTTCTCTGAACTTCAGTTTCCTTAATAGCTCCAACTTGTAGAGTTGTTTTGAGAATTAAAATTCCCATTAAATACTAGCTATCATTTTCTGCCTGTAATTTCAGATGTCCCAGCCTTCAGCCTACAACTTCTCTTCCACTTTGATCCGATCTCCAGCACCCTTCTCACCCTAAAGGCCAAAGGCTGAGGCTGTTTCCTGAGGGATGAAAGGTTCGGGTTCTGAAACAGGAGGAGACACTTTCTTTCAGCTGTGGATATAAGTGACCAGTGTAAGGTGGAGCCCAGAGGAAATCAGTGTCCCCTGTGGAGGCGACATGGCCATCAGAGAGGAAGGACCCAGATTCCCTCTTTCATCATTTCTCTGCTCACACACTTGCTTAGTCACTCAGCAGTTGTTCTCTGAGCTGCTTCTCCTTGCCAGGCAACTGTGCCGGGCACCAAGGCAGAACAGACAAGAGTTAACAGTGGCCTTGAGAAGCCCAGAGCCAAGATGGAGAGGCAGATATAAACAAGCCCTGTAATTACAATGCAGAGTGGGAAAGGCCATCAAAGGGCTGAGGACAGCGTGTGGGAGCAAGGGGAGGGGGTCTCGTTAGCATCAGGACTCCAGGCTCATGGTCCTTCCCAGGGCCAGCTTGTTCACCCCCACTGTTCCATCTGTTTCTTTGTTTTTACAGTCTTTATTTCTGGCTTTGTTTTCCCTTTACTTTCCTAATAGAGAGCCTTTGGAAAAATTCCACCCTTGTTTCAGTTGGACTGGGGAAAAGGGGAATTGTTCAATCTTTAGCCAAAATAGCCAAGGGGTGCCAGGTCCCTGGAGTGTCCAGGTGGACAAGTGGAGGAGGCAGGGACTGTCTGAGGGAAACCAGGGAGAAGTCCAAAGCCCCAGGTCAGGGAGAGGGGCAAAGGCGGGAGTGCACTTGGATGAACAGGTTGAGGTAGCTGTGTGCCTCCCTGCCTCTTCCAGAGCTTTCCCTACAGCTCCAATCCTATGTTCTGATTGGAGGGGAGAGTCGGGACCCCCTTCATCCTCAGATGTTCTTTCCTCACCCAGGAAGCTTTGGAGGGCTGGGCCCCGGGGTTAGAAGTGAGTCTGACATATCTGCAGTAGAGGGCTCTGTGTGTTTGTGTGAAATTCCCCAGTTCCCTCCCTCCCCACCCATAACACCGCCACACACACACACAACTCTCATTGTTTCCTCTCTCCAGGGCCTCCAGCGCTGCACCGTTCCCTCAACAAATATTTACTGAACACCCACTGTGTGCTGGAAGCTGGAGCTACATAGTGGAAAAAGACAATTATTTCAAAAGGTGGCATAGGCACCAGATGTGCCTGCATGCGTGCACACATATACACACATAAATAAATGTGAACAGGTTGGGGGGGAGGAAGCAGAACGGGAAGCTGAAGTTTGGGAGTCAGGTAGCTAGTGTTTGACCTGGGAACTACCACTTGGTAGTTATGTGACCTTTGGGGACATTATGTAACTTCTCTGTGCCTTTGTTTCCCACCTGTAAAATAGAAACAGCCACAGTATCTGCCTCATGGGGTTGTCATGAAGGCTGAGTGATTGCACGGTGTGCCCACGGTGCCAGCACGGAGGAGGTGCTCAGCGAGTGTTACCAATAACTACTGCTTCCTTTTCACCTCACTCACAGCTGCGCGTAGACAAACTCACAAGTGACCTGTTCTCCAGATCTGCCTCTTGCTCAACCTCTTGTGACTCAGGGACAGCCACCTAGTGCTAACCATCTCCTTCCCCCAGAGACTCAGCTACAACACCCTGCTCACAAACCTCTGTCTAACCAAACCACTGCAGGCTGCTGCCCTCCATCCACCCCTGCCCGCCCCAGGCTGCTCGGGTTGGGGAAGAAATGGTATTGCACTATACAGTGCCTCTGCCCCACACTGCCCCCAGACGTATGCCAGAGCCCCTGGTTCCCTCTGAGTTGGCTGGAAATGGAGGAGTGGGGTGGAGAACATCTGGGGTAGAGCCAGGCGTCCAGCCTGTGGGACTGGGGAACAAAGAACTTGACAGGGGAGGGAGGGTGAGGGGATTCCAGTGCCTGGGGATTCGTGTGTGGCATTCCAGTGTGGGAGGCAGCTGGCACTCACTCTGGGTACAGAAATGGCAGGGCCCCCTCAGGAGTCAGAGCCAGATTGTGCTAAGGCCCCATTGGCATTGTGGCTTCACTATTCGTGAACAGCTGTGCCACCTCCTTGGTGTAGGGTTTGAGAACTGGGGTGGGAGTGTGGGCTCAGTCAGAGAGGAGGGTTTAGGGAGCAAACACACACACATGCACGCACCCACACACGCACACACATGCAGTCCATGAGGGTGCTGATGCCTGGCCCAGGCAGGAAAGGGGGAGAAGATGGAGTGTGAATGTTTGTAGGTGTGTGAGTGGAGGAGATGGCTGTGTGGTCCTGTGAGAGTGCCTGAGCGTACATGAAGTCTGTGTTCACGTTGGTGTGGGCACCACTGTTTTGGTGTGTCTCTGCATGAGTATGTTGTCCAGGTGAGGGTAGGGGTTTGATCTACTTCTGTCTTTGGCTATGCTTCAGGCTCTTAGCAACTCTGCAAAGAAATTTTTCCTTTTGGGGAGGGTAGGAAATATAGTTCATCAGGGCAGTATGGACCAGCCCTTTCTAAACACACAGATCACAGGACATTCTTGTATGTGATCCTTCGCTCTCCACGCAGCACATTTAGAAGAGACAGAGCTGAGTCCTGTGTGTGTGTTAGTGTCATTTCTATATGTCTTATTGTCTGTTGAGTATGTGTGCTTAAGTATTTGATGTGTTTGTCACTCTGTGTCCTTAACAGTAACTGTGGCTATAGCTGGGAATGTACCTATGCTTGCTAGGCTCATGTTCAACTATGTCTCTAGGATGGTTGCTTGTAAGAGGCAATGTAGCAGGGCTAGAGGCGGAAGTCCTTCAGTTACACAATCCCAGGTCCAAACCCTGGTCTGGACAGTAACCAATCCATTACCCTTGGGCAAGTTCCTCAGCTTCTCTATGCCTCAGTTTTCTCACAGGGATAATAATAGCACTAACCTCATGTGGTTCTGGTGAGGATTAAATGAGGTCATGTCGCACACCTGGCACGGGTCAGCATATGCTAACTGTCCTGTATTTGAATGTGCTCCTCTCTGACAGCCACGTCCCCTTGGTTGTGACTCCAGGATGTGATATCTCAGCCAGATTATAAAGTGCTGTTGGGCAGAGTGTGGGTCTTGATTATCTTTAACAGCAATTATGACAACTCAGTGCCACCTTGGTGCCTGGTACCTATGTCATCTGGAGGTGAAATGAATTAAACAAGTGTGTGAAACAGGACTGATACACATCCATACTGGCTAGTGCACAGTGGGCTGGTAGGAAGCTGGGGATGACACAGTGACACTGCAGTGCAGCCTGGCACACATGACTATGTTCCTTAAGGGCAGGGGACCCAGGCATTGGGGGGTTCACAGACACTATTGTACACCCCACACATGTCTCTCTGTAGCCCAAGGCTCCCTCTCCCTTCACGTCTCAGTCTGGCCTTGAAACTCCTAGAAAGGCCTCCTTCCTCCTTCCTCCGCTCACCCACTTCTGGCAAACCCTTGGTGCTGGGAAACCAGTATGTTTTTAATGGGTGTGACAGGCAGTTACAGGAGTGCTCTCCAGCCTGTGCGATATATTCTGTGTGCATCGCTCTGTGGGGGTGTTTGTCTGCGAGGCATCTTTCTGCTTGAAGCCCTTCTCTGTGACAGTGGGGACATGTGTCTGTGCGCAAGGAGCCTCGTGCCTGGGGTTGGTTCTGGTTCCTGCCTCTCCTGGTTACATAAGCCGCTGCGGGTGAGCCAGGCTTGGGCTGCGGCTCCCCCTGCTGCTCACGTCTGGAAGCGGCAGTCTGGAGAGGCGCCTGTGGAAGAAGCTGCGTTTTCCTGCTCTTCTGGGGCTTCCGCCTCTCTGGAGACACCAACCCATTCATTAATACCTACCTGCTCTTTCCTCGCCCCAAGCCATGCGGTGAGGGAGGGTCCCTCAGTTCTCTGAAGATCTGAGAACGCTCATACTAGGGTTTGGTTATCACTTGTGTACGAAATGTCTCCCTGGCACACATGACTATGCTCCCTAAGGGCAAGGGACCATGTCAGCCTCTTTTACCAGGCATCTCCAGTGCCCAGCTCAAGGCTGGCCCAATCAGTATTTGTTGAATGAATGGGTTTACCAGGGGAGAGAGTCTTGGAAGGAGGGAATATAGAGGGTAGGAAGACTTGTGGCTTTGGGAACAGATAGGCCTGGGCTCAAGTCACATCTTGGCCACTTTAAAGCTGTGTGGCCATAGACAACATACTTAACCCCCCAATCTCGGGTTTCTCTTTTTTTAAATGATACCTTGCAAAATATGTGGTAAAGGGTAGAGCTGATATCCAAAAGGGCTTTACTATGTAAAGCAGTTCATAAATGGCACCCATTGTGATGGTGATGATTGGTAACATCTTTCATCTGTCAAACATCAGGAAGGTGTTGAATCTACTCAATTCCTAAATAAAGGCAGAGCGGTTTTCCTCCGAAAATTTCCCTATGACTTTCATTTTTCACATAGCACATTATACCTGTGGATGGATTTAGATAAAATGGGGCTGGAGAAACCAGGCTGTGGATTCATCAGAGTGACAACAAACAGGCATCTGCACCTTTCCTGGGCCAGTCCTGGTGTACTGGCAGGCGAGGGCTGGACACTTGACTTCCTGTCAGGGCGCTAAACATTCTGCCTTAGAGTTTCTCTGAGGTTCCTGAAAGTGGCTTCACCTGGCAACTCGATGGTACCTCCTCTAAGTTAGACACTGTGCCAAGCTTTGGGAAAAAAGACCAGGAAGGTCTGATTTGGCCTTGCCCCTTTCCCTCTTTAGACTTTAGTCTCCACCTCTGTAAAAGGGGTGGGTGAGTAGAGAGCAAGTGGGAGGGTGGGAGGGACAGGTCTGGGATTGGAGGGTGCCAGGTGCCAGGTGAGCTCTGGGGTCACTTCCCACTGATGGCTTTAATTTTTTTTTTTTTTTTTTTTTGAGACAGAGCCTCAAGCTGTCACCCTGGATAGAGGGCTGTGGCATCACAGCTCACAGCAACCTCCAATTCCTGGGCTCAAGAGAGTCTCTTGCCTCCACCTCCCAAGTAGCTGGGACTATAGGCGCCCCCTACAACGCCCGGCCATTTTTTGGTTGCAGCCGTCATTGTTGTTTGGCAGGCCCAGGCTGCATTCGAACCCACCAGCTCAGGTGTACGTGGCTGGCGCCTTAGCCCGTTGAGCCACAGGAGCCGAGCCTTTTTTTTTTTTTCTTAGAAGTCTCACTATGTTGCCCAGGGCTACCAGAGTCCTGGGATTACAGATGTGAACCACTGCACCTGGCCTGATGGTTACGTGGAGAGCCTTGGCTTTGCAAACGTGCCTGTTCCTTCTTTGGTTCAGGCCTCACCCTTCCTGCCCCTCCCCACTTCCCACCTCCCTCAGAGCTGAGGAAGAGGCAGAACTCCGGTAGGATGATTGCTTCATTCCCTCACCCTTCGGGGAACAGAGCAATGTCCATCTCTCCTCACTGGACATACAGATTCCTTCACCTAAATCTCTTAGGAAGCAATTCAAATAATGATTTAAAACCGAAAACAGCCCTCCCCTTTCCTAACTCATGTTAATTACCCTGTGCCAAACACCTTATACACAGTATCTCAGTTAATCAACGCAATGACCCTTTGGGTGTAAGTCACCAAGGTCAGTTCAATTTGCGGAGAAAACTGAGGTTGATGTTGGGTAAGTAACTGGACCAGGATCACCTAACCCGGAAGTGACGGCACCCATTTTATTTTGGTGTTGCCCTCTGAGGGGGAGACAAACAGGCTTCCGGTGAGCTTTCAGAGCCCCGAAGCGTCCTTCGGCTCAAACCCCTCACGTTCGGGAATTCCCGCCTTGCGCCCACCCCACCACCTCAGCAGGGTTTGCAGTGAGGATAGAGTCTCACAGAAAAAACTGGACTCTTAAATTCGTGGCCACAGTTATCTCCCCACCCCAGGGCCGGTGCACCCAACTATCCGGGGATAGCTGGCAGGTGCGGAGTGGGGCGTGCTCTGTGCCAGGGTAGGTGGGGATTGGGGTGGGCCGAGGCGCCGCCAGCCCTCCTGGGCCGGGGTCGGGGGCGGAGCCAGTTCCGGGGGAGGGGCCGGGCCCAGTGCAGAACCGGGTTGGAGACTGGTGGGGCGGGAACCGGGGCGTGGCGGGGCGGGAACCGGGGCGGGTATGATCCCCGAAGCGGCTGAGGGCGGGAGAGACAGCTAAGGGAGGAGGGGAGGAGAAAGGGAAGGAGGGAGGGGACTTGGCAGCTCCCGCTCAGCTCCGCTCGGCGCACCCACGCCTCGCTGCCCCGCTTTCTGCCCCCCACCTGGGCATGCGCCCCCCGCGGCCCCGGCCCCCCAGAACCCGCGCCGATCCCCGGAGCTTTCCCCGAGCCGCCCGCGCAGGATGGGCGCCCTTGGGCCGACGCCGCTGCCGCCGCCACTGCTGCTGCTGCTAATGCTTGGTAAGCCTGGCTCCAGTCCTGGTTCCCGGCCCTGCCGGGCAGGTGCCTGCCACCCTGCACCCAGACCTGCCCGCCTCCTCAGGATTTTGGAGTTCCTCACAACCCCTTCTCTGTCAGTGGTGTCTGTAGCCTCCCCAGAGGCTCCCAGCTGCCCCTTGTGGCCACCCGCTGAGCCAGTCAACAGCAGGAGGGCTACCAGCTTCAGGCCCTGGGCTAGGACCCACTGAGGTGCTGTCCCACTCACTGTCAGGCCTCTGGGGACAGGCCTCGCTTCTCAGCCAGCATACCCGAGTCCTGGGTTCTCTCTGCCAAATGCTCTGACTCCTTTCTGCCCCCATATTCGGCTCCAAGACTGGCCTTGGGTGCCCGCCCTGCGTGGGCTGTGCCTGCCTGGCTTCGTAATTGACCCAGAGTTGGCTGGAGGCCCAGGGGAGAGTTCTGCCCACAGTCTTTGAAGTGAGTGCCCCCCAATTGCCCTCCTCATCGTCTGAGGTTGGGGGCAGTTCCCTCTCACCGCATCTCCACCCTGTGCTGGGTCCCTTTTGCCCTTCTTCCTCTCTCCCAAATGCACTTGGGTCTACAGCCTCCCACCAGTTGTCACACCCCCTTAGTCTCAACTTCCTTGCTTCAGGAGAAACCAGGTTCCATGGAGATTGATCCTAGCATCTCCAAGCACCCTGTGTCTGTCATGGTGGGTGTTCATGGGGAGGTGTTCTGTACCAACCTTCTCTAAGTGCTTTGGGATAGTGAAAGTGAAATTGTTTTTCACCTGAACTGGAGGACTCCCTCTAGGAGGTGGTCTCTGGGAAGAGGGTAGCATGGACACAGTGAAATTGCCTGTGCATGTGTTGGGGAGACTGAAGCCATTGAAATGAGAGTGCAGTGTGGGGGTTGGGGGTTGAGGATATTGGTGGTGACTTCAGAGCTGCTGTAATCAGGGCAGAGGCTGACAGCTCTAGCCTCCTGGTTCTAGACCAAAGCTCCATAGTGGCACCAAGCAGTCCCCCCTTGCTGCAGGCCCCTGGGCCCCATGGGGCTAGAATGAGTCTTCTCCTTGGAGCCCTGGCAGGAGGCTGGAGGAGGTACAGAGAGGGTGGAACAGTGGGGCTGGTTGCCTAGCATTTGGCCTGTTTTCTCCAGTGGGCACCATGGAGCAGGGAGATGCCCAGGGGAGGTAGGGAAATGTGGTTCATAGGGCTGGAAGAGGAGGCTGCTGAGATCTGAGCACCCACTGCATTCATTTTACAGATGGGGAAAACAAGTCACTTGCCGCAGGGAGCACATTCAGATCTGAATGCAAAGCAGACTTCTGCTCTCCCTTTTCTTCTGTGGCTAACAACAGAGGAAGTGCCCTGGCTGGGGAGAGAGAGCTGAGTGGCAGCTGATTTCCTAAGGCTATGGGGTTGACTTTCCCATGGGGATCTCCAGCATCAGCAGTTGTGGAGCCAGGAAGGTGGGAGGGGTCCTTTCTGAGCAGAATCTGTCCTGAGGCAGCCAGAGAAGGTGTCAGATTGGCCATCTCCACCTCCACACAGATTAGGAAATGTGCCTGGGGCAAGGCCCTCCTGAGTCACACAGTCACACACTGGTTCCCTGTCAGAGGTGGGAGCTCTTAGTTCTCCTGTAGTGTGGAAACTGAGGCCTGGGAGAGGAAGGCTTGGTCTGGGGCCCTAGAGCTGGGGGTGGAAATGGGGCTGCAAGCTGACCTCCTGATTCCTAGCCTGTGCCCTAACCAACAGCAGACCATGAGTTTTCCCCGTGACTCAGCCAGAGGAAGAAGGAAGGGGCTAAGAGCCCAGCTGGGGGGTGGGGATAGGTAGTACAGATGCACTGTTTTAGAGGATCTAGAGGGCTGGGTTTGACCACAAACTCCTGGGTATTTCCTCTAGCCCGTACAGAAGGCCAGGGATATCCCCTGGGAGGCCTGGCAGCGATGCTCTGATTGGTGAGGTCAAGCCCTTCAGGCCTGGCCTTGGAGTTTCCCTGTCTTCCTCTTTGGTTTTGTCCCTTCTGCAGGGGGTTTATAGGAGTCATCCAGGGACAACAGGATCTTGACCAAGACATTGTACTTCCCCTGCCTTACCTTTTTCATCTGTAAAATGAAGGGAAAAGTTTGCAGAAGGATGAAAGGAGAGAAGGGAGAAGCTGGGCCCTCTAGGATTGCCAGGGGCATCTGCTGGGGTATGGTGAGGCAGAGTGGTTTGTCCTCTTTAAGTAGAGATGAGAAGGGGTGGCTGGGGGTTCAGTGCCTCCCCAAGGAAAGGAAGCTATATGTAAATCAATACACTGCATATACAAATGAAGGCTTCTTAGGGATTTGGGGAGTGTGTGTGTCAGCTGGGCTAGCCCAGAAGGTTGGCAGGCACTGGGGGAGGGGATCTTCTGTCCCCAGGCCAGGGCAGAGCCTGGATCTCTGGCCAGAAGCCCCAGCTGCCTTGAAATCCTGTGGGATGGGAGAAATAGTGAGCTCATGGCACAGCTGCAGGGAGGAGGGCATTGTGTGCTGAGGACTGACTGGGTCTGTGCCTCATCTAGCTCAGGCCACTGGGTTCATTGTCCTGGCCCAGGTGACACACAGGCAAAAGCAGCCCTGCTGAGTAAGATTTTGCCAGCTTCCCTGAAGTAAAGGAGGGGACATGTAGTCTCAGAATGCCCTCAGCAGCAGGCTCCCTTGACCAGGTGGGTGAAGTGGGGGGAGTAGATCGCGAAGCAGCAGGAACCAATGCTGGGTTAGGGCAGGAGTCAAAGGACTCCTCTTGGCTCCCAGCAGTCTGCTTCTGCTAGGTCAGAAGTGAGTCGCAGCTGGGTTCTGGGCAAACTTAGGCCTATCTGACTTCCTTGAGCCCCAGGGGTCTACAGACCCAACATCCCTTCCCTGTTCTCATACCGGGGGCCCAGCTGTGCACTGACTTTTCCAAGCTCCCTTTCCTTTCATAGGTAGGGGTTAGGAATGGTACTGGTGGGCACCAAAATGTGCATGGAATGGGGACCCAGGTCTCTTCATTCCTTCTTCCTTCCCCTACAGGAGTCGGGGGCTGGGCCCGGGAGGTGCTGGTCCCTGCGGGGCCTCTGTACCGTGTGGCTGGCACAGCTGTCTCCATCTCCTGCAATGTGAGTGGCTACGAGGGCCCTGCCCAGCAGGACTTTGAGTGGTTCCTGTACAGGCCTGAGGCCCCTGAGGCAGCACTGGGCATCATCAGTACTAGGGACCCCCAGTTCTCCTATGCTGTCTTTGGGCCCCGCGTAGCAGCTGGTGAGCTGCAGCTGCAGCGTGTACAGGGCGATGCTGTGGTGCTGAAGATCGCCCGCCTGCAGGCGCAGGACGCAGGCGTGTATGAGTGCTACACGCCCTCTACTGATGCCCGCTACCTGGGCAGCTACAGCGGCAAGGTGGAGCTGAGAGGTACTGGGCTGGGGCTGGGACTGGGGCCACACCTACTCTCAAGATACAAAGTCAGGGCTGGGACCGCTCTAATTATCCCTCAGGTTTTGCAGTTGAGGAACTTGAGGGCTAAAGAAGTTAAATGACTTGTCCAAAGTCAACAGATCAGTAGCAGGTGTAAGATTCAAACCGAGTCCTGTGTTCTTACCATATCAAAGTACCCCCTGGGAGAAGGGCAAGTGTGCCTAAGGTGTCCAGTCCCCTCCCCATTCCTGATGGGGGTGTGTTAAAGAGACTTTCCTCCCAGAGAGTGCAGGACCCGCACCTGCAGGAGAGGGCAGGGGTGGGGTGGGAGTTAGACCAGGGGACATTCTCCTTTTCAGTTTCTTTGTCTCCTGAAAAGGAAGATAGAGCTACAGTTATGAGTATTTCAAAGAGGGGTCAGTCTCAAACATAAGGGTGATTAAGCAATGAACTTATTTTATGAAATTCAACAAGTATTTATTGAGCGCCTGTGGTGTGCCCAGCTCTATGCTTGGCACCACTGAGTTACAGAAGAAATAATACAACACGCAGTCTGTTCAGGGACATAGGTTGTATGCAGGAAGCAGTGACAAAGGCTGCCAGCTCCCTGCCCTCCTTCACTGCAGCCATCCTCTTCAGTTCTTCCAGATGTGCTGCAGGTGTCTGCGGCCCCGCCTGGGCCCCGAGGCCGCCAGGCCCCAACCTCACCCCCACGCCTGACAGTGCATGAAGGGCAGGAGCTGGCACTGGGCTGCCTGGCACGGACGAGCACACAGAAGCACACACACCTGGCGGTGTCCTTTGGGCGGGCTGTGCCTGAGGCACCAGTGGGGCGAGCGACTCTGCAGGAAGTGGTGGGACTCCGGTCTGACTTGGCGGTGGAGGCAGGAGCTCCCTATGCGGAGCGGCTGGCTGCAGGGGAGCTGCGGCTGGGCAAGGAGGGCCCTGATAGATACCGAATGGTGGTGGGGGGTGCCCAGGCAGGGGACGCAGGCACCTACCATTGCACTGCCACCGAGTGGATTCAGGATCCAGATGGTAGCTGGGCCCAGATCGCAGAGAAAAGGGCTGTCCTGGCCCAAGTGGACGTGCAGACACTGTGTGAGTACCACATATTCCACTGTGGGACCTGGGAGGGATGGTATGTCGGTGGGCACCATGGTCCCTGGGGGCAAGAGATGGCCATCCTCTGAATCCAGGGACCTTGTCTTCTGCACAGTGAGCAGCCCTGTTAGTACTGCTTTCTTTCTACCTCTCGACGGGTTTTCTTTGCTCAGAAACTGGGTGTGGAGTTTGGAGGGCTGTGGCTGAAAGATGAGGTTCAGGCCCCTGGGTGGGGGAGGATTGTCATGAGGCCTTGAGGTTGCTGCTGTCAAGGAAGGAATAGCAAGAGGGGGAGTCAGGTGCTTCTAGGCCTTCACTTGCCTCCATGACACCTCTTCCCCACTCCTGTTTCAGCCAGCCAGCTGGCAGTGGCGGTGGGGCCTGGGGAACGTCGAATTGGCCCAGGGGAGCCCCTTGAACTGCTGTGCAATGTGTCAGGGGCATTGCCTCCACCGGGCCGTCATGCTGCATACTCCGTGGGTTGGGAGATGGCACCCGCAGGGGCACCTGGGCCTGGCCGCCTGGTGGCCCAGCTGGACACAGAGGGTGTGGGCAGCCTGGGCCCTGGCTATGAGGGCCGGCACATTGCCATGGAGAAGGTGGCGTCTAGAACCTACCGGCTACGGCTAGAAGCTGCCAGGCCTGGTGACGCGGGGACCTACCGCTGTCTCGCTAAAGCCTATGTTCGAGGGTCTGGGACGCGGCTTCGTGAAGCAGCCAGTGCCCGCTCCCGCCCCCTCCCTGTGCATGTGCGGGAGGAAGGTGAGTGGAGTTTGGGGCTGGTGGAGCCACTGTCCTCTTTCTGTGCCCCTCTCCTGCATCAGTAGCCTCCACATGTCAGCCTCACACTTCTCTCCTACTGAAACTATGGGAGTCGCTCTGGGTTTCCTGGGTATTGCTCGGGTAGCAGCCCTAACCTCATGCCCTCTGACCCTGCACCCTCCAACCATGTCTTGTGTTCTGCAGGTGTGGTGCTGGAGGCTGTGGCGTGGCTTGCGGGAGGCACCGTGTACCGGGGAGAGACCGCCTCCCTGCTCTGCAACATCTCTGTGCGGGGTGGCCCCCCTGGGCTACGGCTGGCTGCCAGCTGGTGGGTGGAGCGACCTGAGAATGGGGAGCTGAGCTCAGCCCCTGCCAAGCTGGTGGGTGGCGTGGGCCAGGATGGTGTAGCAGAGCTGGGGGACCGGCCTGGAGGAGGCCCTGTCAGTGTGGAACTGGTGGGACCCCGAAGCCATCGTCTGAGACTACACAGCTTGGGACCTGAGGATGAAGGCGTGTACCACTGTGCCCCCAGCGCTTGGGTACAGCATGCTGACTACAGCTGGTACCAGGCAGGTAGTGCCCGCTCGGGGCCTGTCACGGTCTACCCCTACACGCACGGTGAGTGTCCCCACTTCCTCCCAGACCCCACCCTTACTTTTCCTTTCCCATAGTCTGACCCTCCTTCTACCATCCTCTCTATTCTCCCTTTCATGTCACATGAAAGGTCTTAAAAATCTAGCATTCCACCTGCCTTCATGAGTCCTCCATGGTGGATGCTGAGGGGCACACAGGGGGCAGGGAGGGGTGTGTGTGAATGGGGTGGGTCCAGAGAGCTTGATAGGGAAAGTGCTGCAAAGTGTGATGGAGTGGAGGACGATGGCACCCACCCAACACAGCCATCCTCTCTTACCCAGCCCTGGACACCCTATTCGTGCCCCTGCTGGTGGGTACAGGGGTGGCTGTAGTCACTGGCGCCACCGTTCTTGGCACCATCACCTGCTGCTTCATGAAGAGGCTGCGAAAGCGGTGATCCTTGCTCCCCAGGTAAGGGAAAAGAACCCTCCAACCTTGCCTTCCTCATGTTTTCTACCCCTAAGTCCTAAGCTGAGCTGCTCCCTTTTGGGCCCAGCCAGAGGAGGGGCAGCCAGCTCAGCTTCACAGTGTCCTGCTGACAGGTGAGGCCTAGAAGAAGCTCCAGGCAGGGCTCTTCCCTGAGCCTTCACCACTCTCTCTCCATTTCCCGCAGGTGTGCACTGTCTGCAGCCTGGCTCCAGCCCTCCTCAGGTTGCCCGGCTACCCTCTCCCTCTGTCTAATGTCCTTTAATTTATTTGCCCCTTGACCACCCAGAAGTGGGAGGCATGGCCCCCATTCCCCACTCCTTTCCTCCCATACCCTTCCCTTTGGTCTTCGGTCTTGATCTCATACCCATACTATGGGAGGCCATTCCCTGCCCTGGAATTAGTTTTTCTAAAATGTGAATAAACTTGTTTTATAAAATCCAGGCCTGGCTATATCTTCCCATGTCAGGAGGCTGCAAAAGGTTGGGGGTATGTAGCTGGGAGGCTGTTGGGGGTTGACAACCTATTCTGGACAACCCAGACCTTTCTTCCCACCACAAACACCATCTGGCCTTCATGGCGCATGCCACCCAGCCCAGGAGGGGACACCTGGGTTCCATCTGCTGCTTGAACTGTCAGTGCTGAGTTAACTCTGGACAGGATTCCTACTTGAGGGGAACAGAGAAAGGGAGGGTGGTTCCAGCTGAGCTTGGCATCCCAATCCCCAGCCCTCTCCTATGTTATAGGAAAGAGGCTTCCAGAGATAGGCCCTTTCCGAGCTCCCCAGACTCCATCCTACTCTGTCTCATTCTCCTAGTCAGGATTTCTTTGGACCTGATGCTTCCCACCAGGGCCTGGGGCCTCAGTCTTTTTCCATTATGACCTTAATTATTCTGTCTGACAACAGAAGGACAGAAGCCTCAGAACACAGCCACCTGAAGCCTGGGTGGCCAGGACTACGTCAGTCAGGGCAGCACCTGTGGGTCCCCAGAGTGCTGCACCTGTTTATACCCCACCAGGCCTTCCCCCTCCCACTCCAGCACCCTAGGGGCTCCCTGAATTTCTTTGCCTAAGGATTCTCTGATCCTGAAATCCTTAACTGCCTTAAGAGGCATCCAGTCTACCTCTTTCATTCAGTTATTTAAACATTTATTGAGCATTATTAGTTTGCTAAGTATCGTTTTTTACAGATGAGGAAACAGGCCCAGAGAAGTGATGTGACTTGCCTAGAGTCATAGGGCTAATTAGCAACAGTCTGTGTCAGGACTAGAACACAGGTCTCCTGACTGCACTGTACAATGGCGCCCTGAGTGGTGACAGTGGTGAAGAGACATGTGTCAGTGTCTCTGACTTCCAAGGGAAGGAGGGGCCTACTCCAGCCTCATTTTCTCTGCCTGTCCCATTGCAGTGGATTAACTTCCGTGTGAGTGTGTGCCTGTTTTACTGAGTTAAACCCAAATGATTCTCCATTCTGGACCCCAACATCTGTTCTTGGGGACCAGCCAATGCCAGGGTTCAAGGACCTCATCTTTGACTAAGGGTGACCCTTAGTGGTTCTTGACATCCATGCCTAGCCTGAAGGAAGGGAACTGGGGTGTGAGTCCTCTCTGAGTGGACCCAAGCTGGGATGGGCTCCCTCCATGACCCCTTTTCCGGCTTCCAGGAGACGTGGTGCCCCACCGGACCCCTGCTACCCAGCCTGGAACGCTGCAGACCAGGGAGCTTCCCCCAAGGGGCTCAGACTTTTTATTAAAGGACAGGAGTGGGATGTGGCCAGGACCTAGGGAGGAAGTCCTTGCTTGGATAGTGCTGCTGGGGGCCTGGCGCCCTGGTCTGAGGGTGTGCTTGCCTGGCCTGCACTTCCTCCAGGAGACTCATCTTGGGTCCTCTTGGCCTTCTACCCCTCCCAAATTGCCACTGTCTCTCCTCACCATACAGGGGGCTACTGCTGGTGACTGGGATGAGAGCAGGAAAGGGGCAGCACTGGCATAGAAATATGTGTCTCCAGGGACCCCAGGCCAGCTGACAGCTAGCCTCACACACCGTGAAGTGTGGGCTCCTTGCTTGTTTCCATCTCCTCCATGTTCAATCCTGCCTCTCACTCCTATAGGGATTCTACCCTTTGCCCCAGAGCCCTTCCTGCCCCAGATCCCCATTACCTCACAGAAACCCTCTGGAGTTCTCACCGCTTCCTCCTGTCCATCTGGCCCACTCATTTTCCCAATCACCACCTCTGCTGTCACTGTCCATTTTCCATTGAAAGTTGAGTTCCTGGGCCCAAAGTTCAACTCTTCAGGCTGGGTTTCAGGTCCCTTTTCCCATACACTGTACTCTGATATGCACCCTTAGATTCTCTGTCCCAGAGGGTCCTCAGCTTCTCCCCAGAACTCTCTGGCTTGCCTGTCCCATCTCCTTTGACTGACAAATCTTTGCTTTGAGCAATAGTTCTCAGTGTGGTCCCCAGGCCAGCAGCAGGCAAAATGACCTGGGAACTTGTTAGAAGTGCACATTTTTGGTCTCCGCTCCAGACCTATTAAGGCAGAAGCCCTAAGAGTTAGGGAGTTAGGTCAGGTGTTTTAACAAGCCCTCTGGGTGAAGGTCTTCTCACTGACGTTTATATCAACCCCCCTCCCCCCCGCCAGCCTTACCCAGGTTCCAGCCTTTTGATTACCCTCCAAAAGCACTCAGGTCCTCAGTTTGAACCACATCTCCCAGGGGATCTGTCTGTGTTCCCACGTGCCCTATATTCCCAGGATAGGAACCAGGTCTTTGAATGTCCACCTCCTGTGGCACCCAAAGATTTGAATGACTCTTCCCCACTGTGGCCCAAGGATAAACTCTGCTTTCCCAGGAGCCCCCTGTGTTCTAGCCCTGGTGAACTCACTGTCTAGGTCTCTCTCCTATTTTCCTCCTTGGAACCTCTTTCTCTTCCTGCCTCTGCAGTAGTTCCTGTAATGTCTCTTTCCAGTCTAGGAAAATAGCCACCCTGGTCTCCTTTCTCAGCCTGCTCCAGGGCCCCAGCTGCAGTATTTCTCCTCACGGCCTGCTTCCCTGTGCCTGCCCGCCCGTGGACTAAGGCCATTCACATCTTGCTGAAGTCCCCTGCAGCCCATCACCCTCCTATGCAGCCTGTCACAGTGACAGGGGTGGAGTTGGGAGGGCACCTCCTCATCTGTGCCTTCTGCCAGCTCTGTCTCTTCTGGTTTAACTTTGGCTACTACGTCTATTTAGACAGGTGTGTCATGCCCAGGGATGCTGGCTGAAGAGGTGAGTGGGACAGCAATCTATCCCACACTCTGTTCCCCGAGCTATGTACCCTGGTTTGAGACTGCATCTCTCTGGAGGAAAAGGCACCTCCTAAGACATGCACCAAGGTGTTCTATGTGTCAGCAGCAGCCCCCAGTGCACCAAATGTCCGTTGGTCCATTTACCTGTCCTATCAGCTGTTTTACTTGCCACCACCTTTCCATCCAACCCCCATAAGTCCATCCTTCTGTCCATCCATCCACCCGTGAACAGAGGTGAAGGTCAAACACAGACAGGCTTGTATGTTCACCCATCCCCACCCTCCATTTTCCTGAAATCAAGACCGCTCCTTTCCATAGTGGATCCTAGACTTGAAGTTCTGCAGGGGCCTCTCCAACTTCAGCACATTTCCAGGGACCTCGCCTGCCTCCTCCTCCTCCACCTCTGATATCTAGCTCCCACGTACCTGTGTCTGGCCCCCGGTCTGTCACAGGGGTCTGGAGTAAACTGGTCACACCTTGGACTCACTCTCTGGGGGTGGCAGGCAGCCATTCTGTTCCTTGTCAGCCCCAGCTTCCCCTCCAGCCCCCTCCCCTGCCCCCTCCTCCTCCACCTTCTCATCTAGCCGACTGGGAATAGACCAGTAGAGATGAGCATCAAGGCGGGCTGCAGCCTCTGCCAGTTCCCGGGCACTGCACGAGGGTGTGGGCACCTCAAAGGTCTCGTGGAAGCTGGCATAGTCCACCTCATAGAAGCCGTCCTCCAGGGTCAGCACTGATGTGAAGCGGTGGCCCCACAGTACCTCGTCCACCAGGTAGGAGCTCCGAGCTTGGCATGTCATTCCTGCAGGGAGGGGCATGGTCAGGGGGATCCCAGCTCCAGGCTTCCCTCTCTCACCTCTCTTTTGCTTATTCCCAGCACCCTTCCCCCCCTACCTCCCTCTCATCCAGCTTATCTTCTCCCTAACTCCTGTGCTTATTAACTCCCTCACCTCTTCTCTGTTCCACAACTTCTCTTAATCTCCAGCCCCACTTCCCCACCTCTCTCATTTGCTGATGCCAACTGGAGAAACCAAACCTTAAAACAGTTCAATTTCCCTTTCGATACAAGGCTCCCCACTGGATCATTCCCAACAATGGCCATCTAGCTTATACTTGATTACCTCCCAGGATTGAGAGCTCATCACCTCATAAGGAGCCCATTCCTATGTGTGATGGCTGTAATATTGTTGGGTTTGTCTTTATGCAGAGCTAAAATTTGCCTCCTGGGTTTCATTCCTCTTCCAGTTGACATGCCTTTGAGTATCTGAAAACAGGAACCTCAGTTCTTCTCTTCTTAACTGAACATTCCTGGCTCCCTCAATCATTCCTCATTGACTTGGTTTCCCAAGACTTTGCCTTCTTGATTGCAAATCAGAATGGCCAAGGAGTGACCCTTTAAGTACTTTGAGTGTGATAAATTCTCCAGTTATGGGCTGATCTCTGCATTACAGAGGGCTCACCATCTCTTCTGGCCATGATGTTTTAACTAACAGGGCCCTAGATTACATTACATAAACATCTTTGGAGGCTGCATCACATTGCGACGACATCAAGCTTGTGGCCAACTAAAACCCCCAGTTCTTTTTTCACCAGAGCTCTTCCATGCTGTGCTTACATAAGTGATTTTTTAAAAGCCTAAATGTAGAATTTTATATTTATTCCTTTTAAATGTCATCTGGTTGGGTTTTGGCTCATTATTCTTGCTTTTCAAAAGCATTTTGAGTCCTGACTCTCTCACCCAAAATATTACCATCGTTTCCAGCTTTATCTCTCTAGAAAAACCAGACATGCTTCCATCGCTATCTTCTGCACCTCACCCTTCCCAGTCCTCCTTGGCCTGGGCCTGTGTCATATTTTCCCTGTTGGGTCTGAGCACACCCAGAACAGGTCATTCTCCTCCCGCCCCAGGGTCTCTGCCCCAACCCATGTCCATCTTAGAACAAGAAGGAAGAGAAGAGTAAACATTTGCTAACCAGAGACTGTCTCTCAACATGGAAAGGCTGGCCCTGAGACATCTTGGGGACATTGGTATTCATCAGTGAAGGCTGGAATAGGAAGTATCCAGAGGGAGAGGGGAAAGGCATAAGGGACACAGGGATGGAGGGGATGAGAAGAGAAGAAGGGGCTGGGAGGTACAAAGGGAAAAGAGGGCCAGGTAGGAACTTCCCTGAAAGGAAGGGGCCTGCCTGAGACACTGACAAAAAAGGAGTGAGAGCTGGAGAGAGGAATGAAAAGGAATGGGGGAAGGGGAAATAGCCAGGGCCAACCCAGCTGGGATGAAAGAGGAATGGATAACATTAGGGGGTAGTTAGGGTGGGACTGTTTTGCAGAGGCCCAGCTTGAAGGGCCTGGGAAGGGACCCCAAGCCACCAGCTTGCTGGAGAAAACAGCAGAGAACTTCAGCGCCCCCTAGTGGGCCTCTGGTTCTGTACCTGCATTTTCATCTTCCAATTTCTAGATCTCAAGTCCCAAGAACCCTCATTTGCGGTTCCTACCTGTTCTCAACCCCTCCCTTCACTGTGTCTGAGTTAGAGGTACCGACAACCCAGGAGATTTGCCAGTTTCTTTTGGGAAGCGGACAGACATGGTAATATCTATATCCCTTAGATATTTGAGGTTCTTTTGATGAATGGGGAAACTGAGGCAGAAGTGAGACCAGGTATTAACGTCTCTTTAAGGTTCAGCCTAGGAATAACTCAGGCCTGGAAAACCTTCAGCATCAAATTCCAGGGGCCTGGATCTCTGCACAATGAGAAAAATCCTGATCCAACCTTGAACCCTGAAGGGGTTCTACTTCACTAAACCCTGAAGAAAGATTGCCTCTGTCCAAACCGGGCATATCTTCTTATTGGCTTATGACTGTGGACAATATCCTTAAACTTTAGTTGGGGGAAATCTCATCTCTGAACAATGAGCACAATGACAAAAAATTACCTGCAAAAGATTCTTGTTAGGATTAAAAGAACTCAGAGGTGTGAAGTGCTTTGGAACTATGCACAGACCCTCTTAGCACTCTCCCTATTCCAAGTGGCACACCCGTCTCAGCCCAGGCCCCTTTAGGGGAAAGCCTCTGAGCTTTCTCTCCGTTCACCCCCACATCCCCAGTTCCCACCAGGTCCGCCTGTCTCACCTCATCCCTCATCCTCCACCAGCCTCTCTATCTGCACTCCCTTCCTCGGCCCCTCTTCTTGCTCCTGCCTTCCCCAGCTCTGCCCACCCCGCGCCAATCCCGCTCCCCTCTTCGGCCCGCCCGCACCCGTGGCTTCCACCATGCCCTCGAGGATGACGACGATCTCGAAGTCGTCTCTCTCCAGGGCGCGGCGCGACGCTTCCCAGAAAGGGCTTGCGGCGTCGATCTCGTGGCTGATGACGAGCGGCGAGACCAGGAAGAGGCGGTCGTCGCCGGTGTCGAAGCCCACGCTGAGGTCGGTCTGGTGCAGCGGGATGAACTCGCCCTCGAGCGTCTGGCGCGAGCGGATGAGCTTGGCGCGGATGGAGGCCTCGACGATGTGCGATGAGCGCAGGTCGCCCACGCGGAACATGAGGCAGAGGCGCCCGTCGCGCAGCGACACCACGGCGTGCGAGGAGAAGACGAGCGTGGCGGCGCGCTTGTTGGGCTGCGAGATCTTGACGAACATGCAGCCCACCATGAAGGCGTTCACCATGGAGCCCAGGATGGCCTGCAGCAGCAGCAGCACGATGCCCTCGGGGCACTGGTCGGTGATGACGCGGTGCCCGTAGCCGATGGTGGTCTCTGTCTCGATGGAGAAGAGGAAGGCGGCCACGAAGCCGTTGAGGTTGTTGACGCACGGCGTCCAGGCGGTGTCCTCCAGATGCTCCAGGTCGCCGCGGCCGTAGGCGATCAGCCACCAGATGGCGCCGAAGAAGAGCCAGGTGAGCGCGTAGGCCAGCACGAAGAAGAGCAGGCTGAGGCGCCACTGCAGGTCCACCAACGTGGTGAACAGGTCGGTCAGGTAGCGGTAGGTCTCGCGCACGTTGCCGTGCTGCACGTTGCAGCGGCCGTCCTTCTCCACGTAGCGCTGGCGGCCCCGGCGGCGCGGCGGCTCCTCGGCCCCCGGCGAGAAGGCGGCGTTCTCCTGCGCCATGGCGGCCGCGGCGTCACTGCGAGCGCTGGGGACACCCGCAGAGCGCCGGGGGCCCCGGCGGCCGCCGCCCGCCTCCCCTCGCGGGGCTCCTCGGTGGCACTGGCGGTCCTGTAGGGGCTTAATAAAGGTTTGCTCAATTAATGGAGCTGCGCTGGATGCTGGGTGGCCCCCAGCTAGTCCCTTTGTGTCTCTGAGCCTCAGTATTTGCATCAGTAGAATGAGAACAGTACACACACAGCCCTAGCTGCTCCCCCACGCTCAGGAACGTGTGAGGATCAAATGGGATAATGTAAGCGATAACTGGATAGCCACTATGCAAGTTCGGCGATTATTTCCAGGTGGAGGAGCTATCAGAGATCTTGGTGCCACCATCTCTAGCTGGAGTGTGTGGTTGCTCACAGGCACGCTGGGGCAGAAGACCCAGGCTGCGAGATAGTTTCCTGAAATCGTTAGACAGGGGGTTCTTTAGAGCAGGCAGTTAATCCTCTTCTGCTATGTGGAACCCTTCCTTACCCTAGGGACTTCCACCCTCCTGTCCCTGGCTGTTGTCAGTACATTCCATCTCCTCCCCGTCCCTCCCACCTGTGACTGTTGGTTGCAATGCAACCTGCAGGTCTAACCAGGCCCTTTTGAAGTTTACTCCATGATTGACTCACAGAAATTCTTTCCCATTTTCCCATCCCTGGACTTCACTCTACACTCTTCCACTTCTTCCTCCCTTCAACAAGCTTACAAGGAGAAAGATGGGGAACTGTGGGAAGCAAGGGCTAGACATCATGAAATCTCCCCTTGGAAATCCTCTCTGTGGCCTAACCAGGATCATTACCGCTCTTGTGTCAACCTCGTTTTCCCTGGACGTTTCCACAAAGAAGACAGACTGAAAAGTTGGAGGGGACCCAGATGATACAAGATCAACACAGAGGCAGGGGTGAAGGAAGGTCACTAAGAGTTAGGGTTGTTTGTCTCTAGTATCCTATTCTTCCTGGGAGACACGGGATCAGGTCGAATAAGCACTAAGCACCCACGTTTATTTCCCTCCAGCCTCCCACTTCCATTGACTATCCTAACATCAGCCCGCCCCCACCTGCCATATGCCCCTAAGCCCACATTCCAAGCAAAGTGCACCTGATTTTGCTTTAAGTTCTCCCTGAGGTGATCTTCTAGCTTCAGTCTGCCCAGGGAGGGGTCCAGAACCCATCCTCAGGTACCCAGGGTCCCTAGAATAAGGACTTCAGACTCTTCAACCTTCCTTTCTCTTTCTGGGAATCATTCTCTTCCCCTACTCTAAGGAAACCTGGGATGGTAGTGAGGGGGTGGGGTGTGGGATGGAGGAGTGTGACATAAGGATCTCACAGATGGTCTGACCAGGTCCTGGGGAGAAACTGCCTGGACATGTAACTCTAAACCCTCTAAACCCAGCACTCCAGAATTTTAGGTTATGGAGTGAGGTGCCCTGAGGCTAGACCTTTGGAGTGGGGCATGTGCACTGGGATAGAAAGCAGGAGAATAAACCAAAAAGAAATGGCTCAGAGCTTAGGGGCACCCTCATATTTATTTTCCATGGAGTCAGGGGACATGGGCTCCAGGAATCCCATGACAATGACAGATTAGGGTCTACCTCTCCCCCAATGATGGGCATCCTTTTCCATCCCTGCAGCTCAGGATGTCCTCATAAGTAATCTCTAAGCTTTAACTGGCTCAGAGATCCCAGGTCATGCAGGAAAGTAGCCGGGTCTCATGCATTCTAGCTTTAGCTCCAGGTGGGCTTTCCAGGTGTTCTCTCAGGGTCTTAGGTGTCTGACCCCTAGTCTGTCTGCTTAGACAGATCTCTGCTGAGGGATGGAAGGAACCCCAATATCTGATCACCCTCAAATCTCTTGCTCTCCCTCTTGCCAGGGATCTAGGTAAGCCTTATGATTGTGTCCTGTCTCCTGTCTTCCTGAGGTGGGGCTGCATTTTTCTCAAGGGGAAGGAAAGGTGTGAAAATGTTCTATCTCAAGATCAAGGACTTGATTGCTGCATCTTCCCTCCAAGAATTCCTGTTCTTCCAACCTACTACTCCTCATTGCTTGTGCATGCTATGACCCCTTTCCAGAAGTTCCCAGTACCACATTATTCTGGACCCCTTTCTCCTCCCCCTACAGAGTGCTGGGCAGCAAGGGGGCTTATCTTTTAGACAGAGATCTGGTGAAAAAACTCCCTCGGGAACCAGATCCTCCCAAACCCCCACTTGCCTTGGAAATAGGGGCCCAAACCCCAAGTTCCCCACAACTCAACTCACAGCACGTGGAGAGGAGAGTAGCCGGCAGCAGATACCCCTGGGGGGTGGCGTCCATGCCCCTGACACCGCCCCCCACGGGCCCCCTTGGAGGGTGGGAGCCGTAGACACTGCTGTTTCTCCTATATGTAGCGGCAGCTCTGCCTAGGACTTGCTATCTGTGTCATCCCCACTTCCCAGGCTCCCCTGCTCCTCTTTCGTTTCCACAGCAACCAGTCTGGCGACAGCTCTAGAGCATCCCCCTCCCTTCCCCAGTCCTGGGTACCACTAGGGCCTGATCCACACGCCATAGCTATTTTTAGTCAAAGTCCCTCCTCCTGGACAACTCAGAGCTCTCCTCTTCACCCTTTCATCAGAAAGAAAAAAAAAAAAAAGAAAGAAAAGCAAAGCTGGCATGCTGGCTCTTTCCTAAGAAGCTCCTTGGTCTGGGAAAATACAGGCACTGATATGTTTGGGAATAAGTTTCCTGGGGTTTTAGAGGACCACTGAGGCAGGCAGCTTACCACCTCCTGCAGGGGATTGTGGGGCAGGTGTTGTTCGTAAGTCAGGCCCACTTTCATCATCTCTGTTTTGGGAGAGGTCACTGATCTGGAAGGAGGCAGCTAGAGGGAAAAGAGACCCATCTGAGGAAGGGGGGCAGGGCCAGGGGTTCTAATCTCTGTTGCTGATTTGTGATGTGACTCATAGGCGTCACTGCACTTTCCTGAACCACAGTTGTTTCATCTTTTCCAGAGTGTGGGCATGTGCAAATATCCCCGTTCTGCCTGCTTCATGGGGTGTGCAGGTCTTATGAGGCACTATAAGTGGTAGGGTTTTGAAATGTATTTCGTTATCAGCAAAATGCCTAAAGACAACACAAATATCCAGCAGAGAGAAAAGCCTAGGTTAGGGCTTACTAACTATTCACTCAGGAAACTGTTGAGGATTCCAAGTGCCAGGTAATGTGCTGGTTACAGAAAAGAGTAAGTCCCTGCCAGGGAGGAACTCCTGATCCCCTGGGGGAGAAAGGCACAAACACACACTACTGCTTCTACTAATTTACTGGGCATCAGCTAAGAGTGAGACGTGTGCTCATTACATCCCATGGCAACCCTATGAAATATAGGTTATTTTTCCCAATTATAGAGGAGGGAACTAAAATTGAGAAAGGCTAAGTTATTTAGCTTAACCTGAGTGACACAGAGTTGGACAGAGGTAGCAGTCAAACTCTCACATCTGTGTCACACCCATGCTTTTTAAGACTATTTTTTTAGAGCAATTTCAGGTTCCTAGCAAAATTGAGAGGAAGGGTACAAAGATTTCCCATCTGCCGCCTTCCCCCACACACGCACAGCCTCCCCCATTGTCCTCATTCTTACCAGAATGGCACATTTGTTACAATGATGCACCTTCACTGACACATCATCACCACCTGACCTGCACAGCTTACTTTAGGATTCATTCTTGGTGCTGTACAATCTGTGGGGTTGGACAAATGGCGGATGTTATATCCGCCGTCACCGTGTCATACACAGTAGTCTCACGACCCTGAAAGTCATCCTCCTTCCCTACAACTCCTGTCAACCACTGATCTTTTGACTGTCTCCATCCTCTTACTTTGCCTAGATGTCTCACAGTAGGGATTGTACAGCATGTAGCCTTTGCAGATCAGCTTCTTCCAATTAGTAAGGTGTAGTTCAGGTGCCTCCATGTCTTTTTATGGCTTTGTAGCTCATTTCTTTTTTTAGCACCGAATAATATTCCTGTCTCTGGATGTACTACACTTTATCCTTTCACCTCCCAAAGGACATCTTGGTTGCTTCCAAGTTTTGACAATTATAAATAAAGCTGCTCCAAACATCAGTGTGCAAAGTTTTTGTGTGGACACAAGTTTTCATTTCCTTTGGGTAGATACCAAGGAGCATGATTCCCAGATTGCATGGTGAGAGTATGTTGTTTTGGAAGAAACTGCCAAACTGTCTTCCAAAGTGGGTGTACCATCTTGCATTCCCATCAGCAATGAATTCTTCTACCTGTTGCTCCGCATCCTGATCAGCATTTGGTACTGGCCAGCCTCGTGCTCTTTTCACAAAGTTATACGTGTAATATCTGTAATATATCAGTATCAGAGGTTACTTCAAAACCATTATAATTACCCTGTTTATATATGTAAATCTGTATGTAAACACTGTTACATTAAAAAGAAGAATGTACATATATTCTTATAAATCAATCGTGACTATATAGAAATACTTGCAGGAATGCTGATAAAAAATTTGGAGAAATGGAAATATTTCAATGTTTATTTTTCTTCCAAGGAAATAATTAAAAGCCGAGAGTGGTGTAGAAATGTAAGGTGGGGGAGGTGTTGTATCAGTGTTATTATATCCAAAAGATTGATCTGCTCTTCTCCAGATCTCTTAGAGTTGGAAAAAGAAAATATGAGCAAGAGAAGAGAAAGACATAGAGATAGACACTGGAGGGAAGTTCCTGGAATAAGCTGGCAGGGGGGTGCTGAGTAATATAAGCTTGGGAGGAAATGGCTGGGTTCAAGTCCCAATTCAGTCCACTACTAGCTGAGTGACTTCGAACAAATCGCTTAAGCTGTCTAAACTTTAGTTTCTTCATCTAAAAAGTGAGAACAACCATATTACTCATCTCTTGGGGTGGTCTTGAGGAATATATGTCAGGCAATACCCCTGACACATTGTAGGTACTTAGTCAGTGCAAGCTATTCTCTTCTTTTTCTTCCTCCTCTTCGTCTTCTTTATGCTCATCCTGGTCACCATCATTACCATCCCAAGGATCTCCTGAAAGCCCCTCTGAGTCTGTGCCACCTTCCTCTGTCTGGTACCAGCCGGTGGGACCTGCAGGGGGCACTCCTGATGTACTGCCCTCCTCTTCTCAGCCCTCCTGCTGGTGTTTTCTTGTTGTTCCAAGTGGAAATATCGAGTTTTCAGCCTGAGATTGGCATCAGGAGTGCTGTTAAAGCCCCAGTCAACATCCCCGTCTCCTGGGCCTGGCCCTGTCACCTGAGCCTTGGGACTGCTAGCCTGCCCTTCTCTGTCCTGCCAAGTGGCCGCTCATGTTGGTTCTACTGTGCCAGGAGCTCTGAGAGAAGAAATTAAACTCCTGGGCAAGAACACATTTGCATAGAGCTGGCCCCATTTGCTGGAGGGGGAGTCATAGGGCTGATAGGGCCCTCCAGAAGGTGTTTTCACCCAGCCCCTTGCCTCAGTCCAGGCTACCCTGAACCTAGTCTTGCTAACAAGGAGGGAGGCCACCTCTTCCTCGCCTGAATTACTGATCCTGTGCTTCCTAGACTTTACCTGTTATTGAACTTTAGTCCTTAAGTTTGAACTGAAGCAGGAGACAAAACAGTTTTCTGAGGCACTAAGATGTGGAAAAATAGGCGAGATCCTAGCTTTTAGGTACTATGAGGGAAAGAAAGCACCTTTATAAGGAGTCAATGCAGTTGTGATATTGGGAGATCAAGTTCGGATCTGAAAAATATTGGGAGCAGGAGGGGCAGAGCTGGGGCCACATGGCTAGTCTAGAGAGGAGCCCACTCTGGGCAATGCATTCCTTGTAACACGTAGCTTAGAAAGCAGGGGATACATTTAGTAGGGGGGAGAAAAAGTTTCCTTCCTCCAGCAAATGCAGCTCTGAGCCAGGGTGCAAGGACTGACAAGCTGAATGCACTTCAGTCCGTGACTGTCCCCATCAGCAGGTGTCTTTGTGGCAGTCCTGGGATTAGCCAATCTGAGGAGGCTTTCTTGAGAAGATCACGAGATGTCTTGTGCAATAGTTTGGAGGTGGGAGAGGAAGCTTGAAAAAGAAGACAGAAGATGGTTCAGGAAACCAACTTAGTGGAACAGGGTGTCCAGTCTGGTAGATTAAAACAATTCGTATAAGGGATTATGTTTGAAGCAGTAGCTGTGGCAAATGATTAGAGTGAAACAGGGAGAAGCAAGGCACAGCTCTGGACAGACGGAGCCCAGCTGGGCCTGAGGTTGAGCTTGTGCTTGCCTGACTGTTTTCAGTTGAGCAGGGGACTCAGAAGCCTTCTCATACACAAGTCCATCTTGCTTTTGGGACTGGGTGGAGACAGACCAGGATTTTAGAGGTGGTCTAGGGTTAGTCCACCCTTTACAGGTAAGGAAAGGTCTCAAGAGGATGGTCAAGACTATGACCAGGCCTCCCAATTACAAGCCCCTCATTGTTTCTTTTTTCCCTGTAGTATATTGGGTATTAATAGAATTAATACCTACTGTAGTATATTGGGTATTAATAGAATTTCTACCTATTGGACTCAATTGGAAGGGCACTAGAGGAACCACCTAATTAAAGAAAATCTTTCTGGTTAAGGAAAGAATCCTGTAGTAATGTACCTGGGACTCCCTTAACGCATGTTTTACAAATGTGGGTTGTGGGTGCTGCCTTTACATAATGATCAGTTAGTGACTGGGGGATATGGCTCAGTCCCTCTCTTGGATTTCTCTTCTGTGGCCAAAGTCATTCAGCTACAAAGTCCTCTGCTACTAACAGAACTTGGTTCATATCATGGCAGCCTTGAAATTCTTTGTGTGCTGAGCCACCTCAGTGTCTCTGTTCTTTCCAACCATGCCCTGGACTTAAGTGTCACTGTTCTGAGCCTCTCTCACGCCTCCCAGCCCCAAACTTCCCAATTCCCTCTGTCCACCCCCAGCCTCAAACTTTCCCAATTCCCTCTGTCTACACCCCTGCTTTTCCCAACAGAAGCCCCTCATACTGCTGCCCACTTGTGGATTTTCCTTCTAAAACAGGTTACTCACCCTCCTCACCGCCACTCTCTTCCTCTGCTCAGAGAGAGCCTCTGCCCTATTATGAACAGGAAGTAAAATAAGAGATAAGACCAAAGTTGGAAGGGGTGAGTTTGAAAGGAGAAATTAGGAGAAATTGAGCAGGCACAATTGCAAAATGGAGAGGAGAGAGGGAGGTAGGTCATCAAAGAAAGAGGGCTCCTCTAACTGCCGTTCTATGTGGTGGACATTGGAATTTTTCATACCAACGTGTGCTCAGGGGTCATAGCCTCCAGTTGACAAGATGATGCTTACATCATGCAAATTCCCTCTGGTTCTATCCTGAGACAAGTTTTGGGGTCAAACATATGTGGATTCAAGTCCCAAATCTAATACTGTCTAACTGTGTTACCGGAGGCAAGTCACTTAACCTCTGTAAACCTCAGTGTCTCCGTCTCAGGATCTGTATTGCACGGAAGTGCTCACACATTAATTTCCTCTGCCTCTAGTCTCTGCTTCCCTGCTGGGCTTCCCGTGACTGTTTTAGCAGTTCTCTTTTTACAAAAAAAAAAAGAAAATTAAAAAGTGGTGTTTGATATGTACAAAAGAATATAGTTAATGAATATATGTATATGTTATAAAGCATAGTTTGAGAAGAAAACCTTAATTTAAATTCTTTTAAATTCAAGAATTTGAATTAAATTAAAAGAATTTAAATTCTTTTAAATTCAATAAAATAAAATGAGAACAGTATAGTGGTGTTGAAGCTATTCATGTCCTTTCCCAGAATCTCTCACCCTTGCTGTTCTAGGACTTGTAAACTCTTTGTAATTGCCCCGTCCTAACCCACCCCATCCCACTCTGAGTGAAGGTGAAGGAACTCTTCAGGAGACTCTTCACCACAAGGTCTTTCTTTTTGCTTCTGCCTTTTGAGTCTGATTTCTCTGCCCTCTAAGAGGAGCACTCCAGGAGTGGAGCAAAGGAGTTTGGACTGTGACTTATAGGCAGGGGGCACCTGTTTGGGGTTTCATACAAGGGCACAGGGACTATCATGATGACAAGTTGCCTCTTCCTTTGAGACTGAAGAGAAGGATGAGCGTGGATGAGGTCCTGGGCAGGTATCAATCTTTCTTTCCTGGTGCTGTTCGTGGGAATGGAAAAGGACATCCTAGACAGATATAACAGAGGGAGACACCACAGAATTTGGTGTCCTAATTGCCATTTCCAGGAATGAGGCACAGGGCAAGGGGAAAGAGGAAGAGTAAAAAATCACGTTTAATTTCTTAGCCTGATTGACCAAGAACATCACAGAAATAAGGAAGTTAAGCATGCCTAGCCTTGGAAGGAAGATATGAGCTGGGTTTGGGCCCTGTCAAGTTGGAGTGGAAATCCCCTGCAGTCAAGTGCAACCTTGGAGGTGAAGCTCTAGTGAGAGTGTAGGATTGAAGTTAGAGACTTGGGCATCACTCAGGGACAGCAGGTGGAGCTATGTAAGTGACAAAGGCTCAAGGATGAAGGCACAGAAAGAGAACACAAAACTGACCTTGACTACTAAAGGAGGGGGGTGGATGCAGGTTTGGTGTGTAGGGGCAGTGGAAGAAGTTGAGGCTGGAATGGCACCAGATCCAAGTTATAGTAGCCCTTCTGTTCCAGGGTGAGGAACTTGGTCTTTATTAACAACTAGTAAACTAGTAAAGGTTTCTCTCTTTTTTTATTTAAGAGGCAGAGTCTTATTTTGTCACCCTCGGTAGAGTGCCGTGGCGTCAGAGCTCACAGCAACCTCCAGCTCTTGGGCTTAGGTAATTCTCCTGCCTCAGCCTCCCAAGTAGCTGGGACTACAGGCGCCCACCGCAACACCCGACTATTTTTTTGTGGCAGTTTTGCCGAGTCTGGGTTTGAAACCACCACTCTCGGTATATGGGGCCAGTGCCGGCTCGGTTTGAACCCACCACTCTCCTAAGTATATGGGCCCGATGCCCTACTCACTGAGCCACAGGCGCCGCCCTAAAATGTCTGCTTAAAATAATTTTTAAAAAATTTGTTTTAAAAGTCTCACTCTATTGCCCCAGGCTAGCATGCCATGGTGTCAGCCTAGCTCAAAGAAACCTCAGACTTCTGCCTCAGCCTCCCAAGGGGCTGGGACCTGGTGCCCACCTCAATGTCCAGCTACTTTTTCTATTTTTAGTAGAGATGGGGTCTCAAACTCCAGAGCTCCAGAGATCTTCCCATCTTGGCCTCTCAGAGTATTAGAATTGCAGACGGAAACCTCATCTGGACTTAAAAAGATCTGTATACCAACTCTGGAGTTTTGAGTGAATACCCACACAGCAAAGCATAGAGACAGAATGTTGTCTTCAAATTCCAGCTCTAGCATTTACTAGCTAGTTGTGGGGTGTCACTTAATCCTACTTTCCTCCTCTGTGAAATCGGGAAAATTATGCCTATCTCCCAAAATTTGTTGTGAGGATTGAATTAATGCTGAGCCCTTAGAAAAATATCTAATACATTATCTTAAAAACGTATGGTAAAAGACAGGGTAAAGTGGCTCATGCCTGTAATCCTAGCACTCCGGGAATCTGAGGCAGGTGGATTGCCTGAGTTGGAGACCTGTCTGAGCAAGAGCAACTCCCCATCTCTAAAAAAAACAATGGCCAGGAGTTGTGGGTGGGCGCCTGTAGTCTCGGCTACTTGGGAAGCTGAAGAAAGAGGATCACCTGAGCCCAAGAGTCTGGTGTTTCTCTGAGCTGTGACGCCACCGCATTCTACCCAGAGCGACTGAGACTCTGTCTCAAATACACACACACACACACACACACACACGTGTGTGTGTGTGTGCGCGCGCGCTAATTGTTATCATGATTACTGAGATAACGCTCCTAGAACTGGGGATTTTTTTTTTCTGCAAGTAAGAAAATTCTCAAAGGAAAGAACTGACAGGACTTGATAGCTCTGTGGATCACAAAGAAGCAGTAGGCAAACAGCAGAGGTTTTAACTATGTTTTGCCACTTAACTTCCCCATGCCTCAGTTTGCCCATCTGTAAAATAGGGGTAATACTACTATATGTACTTCTTAGGGCTGTTGTGAGACTTGAAGTAATTATAAGGTGCCTGGATTTGGGGTTAGAATGTCGTAAAGAACTCAATAAACGTTAGCTTTTACCATCGTGGATACACGGAGGTGAAGGACCTAAGTTCTAGTCCAAATTTTCAGCAGTCACAGCTGTATGTCCTTTGCTGCTTCTTAGTTCATCATTTCTGAGTCTGAGTCAAAGGTGATTCAAAGATTCTCAGGGTGACTCAAGGGTGCTGGTGCCAGTGGCAAAGCAAGGGAAATAGTCGAGGGGAGGCGCCTTCTTGTCAAAGGCGACACACGCTGTGGGAGGATCCCTGCCCGCCTCTGCACTCTCCCTCACCCCTTCTATTCCAGGGATCTGAGCGCAGATTTGGACAGAGGAGGCGCCTAGGAGCCTCTGAAGGACCCTCTACAAACCACACCACACGGGTCCCAAAGCACGAGCGCTGCGGCAGACTAGGCGTGACCGCAGAGTAGGGCCGGTGGTAACCGCAACTGGCTTGGTCTCCGGCTGTTGGGTTGGGGCGGGGCGAGATAGAGGGGCAGGAACAGGGGCAGGCATCTGGGCGGTCTCGGGCACGCCCCTCTAGCTCCGCCTTCTCAGAGTTGACAGGACTCCCCTCCTCTGCGGGAATCAGCTGCTGGGGACCAGAGGAAGAGGAAGGGGCGGAGCTGCTTTGCGGCTGGCCGCGGAGCAATCAGCAGACTACAGCGAAGGGTAATCAGGTGTCCCCAGCGCTGCTTGGGGCCCTGAGGGCCGGCCAGGACCTAGGCCAGTGGGGGCTGGACAGGCGAACCAGCCCTGTTTAGGAAACCCGGCAATGTCCTGCCACGGGGTGTCACCCTGCCAAAGCCACCCCAGGTCCGGCCGGGAGCAGGGACTGGACAGCTCCTCGCGGACCCTCCCACTCCTTTGGATGGGCCTGGGTCTGGCGCTGGCGCTGTGTCTGCCTGAGTCCTCGGTTCTCTGGGCCCCGGCAGCAGCCCATCCTCTTCCTGCCCGAGGCCATCCAGCCACATTCAATGCCATTGTGCCCAAGCTCCGAGATGCCTTTGGGTGGTGGAATCTCACCTGTCCGGTCTGCAAAATCCTTTTCACTGCTGTCAACTTCGGGCTGAAGGTGAGCCTAAAGGGGCTAAGTGGAGTAGGCCAAAAGGGAGCACCGGGTAGGGGGCGGGGCCAATGAGGGAGCCCTGGGGTCCCATCGTATTCCTGATGTGGAGGGTAGCATCTACAAGCCTTTACTGAGTTTGCTCCCTTTTGGGGACACCCATGGCTATGTGGCACCACCACCTTATTGTGACATTTGTGAAATAAAAAAAGAATGCAGACAATGCCTCAGAAAGCCAGCAGGTGAGGCAAAAACCAGAAATGTCACTGGCCCCGGAGGTATAGAGGAAGCAATGACCTGGTGCTGCTTGCGCCATAGGTCAATGTCTGGGAAGCAGGGGGGTGCACTGAAGTTCTTTCACCCTGGTAGTACTGAGCAAAACACAGCCCCAGTTTGGATATGGAAGCCCAAGGGGTGATGGCCATGGTTGGCCTTGTTCCTCTGCTCTCTCTGACATCTCACCATTCTTTCCTCCTACCACAGAGGGAGCCCAATGTGGCCCGGTTGGGGTCCATGGCCATCAAGTTGTGTGAACTGCTAAAGATAGCACCGCCTGCTGTGTGCCAGTCAGCTGTTCAACTTTTTGAGGATGATATGGTGGAGGTGTGGACACGCTCAGTGCTGAGTCCATCTGAGGCCTGTGGCCTGCTCCTGGGTTCCACCTGTGGACACTGGGACATCTTGTCATCTTGGAACATCTCTTTGCCAACCACACCAAAGCCACCACCCAAGCCACCCAGCCCCCCAGCCCCAGGTGCTCCTGTCAGCCGGGTCCTCTTTCTCACTGACCTGCACTGGGATCATGACTACCTGGAGGGCACAGACCCTAACTGTGCAGACCCACTGTGTTGCCGCCGGGGCTCTGGCCTGCCACCCACCTCCCAGCCAGGTGCTGGATACTGGGGCGAGTACAGCAAGTGTGACCTGCCCCTGCGGACCCTGGAGAGCCTGTTGAGTGGGCTGGGCCCAGCTGGCCCTTTTGATATGGTGTACTGGACAGGAGACATTCCTGCCCATGATGTCTGGCAGCAGTCTCGACAAGACCAGCTGCGTGCCCTGACTACCATCACAGCCCTCGTGAGGAAGTTCTTGGGACCAGTGCCAGTGTACCCTGCTGTGGGCAACCACGAAAGCACACCCGTCAATGGCTTTCCTCCCCCGTTCATCAAGGGCAACCACTCCTCCCGCTGGCTCTACGAGGCAATGGCCAAGGCATGGGAGCCCTGGCTGCCTGCTGAAGCCCTTCGCACCCTCAGGTACTTATGGTCCATGGAAACCCAGGTAGGGAAAAGAATTGTGGATGAAAATGAAGGGAAAGAACCTGAGGCATTAGCTCTGACTGCTCTAGCATGAGTCCTCAGTGCTCTTCACAGGCACCCCTCATCTGACCCCACCTTACCGGTCACCCTCCTTCCAAGTGCCCACTCTGTGTCTTTGCTTGTCCCCAGTTGTTCCCATCTTACCCAGGCCCAGTTCCCAGGGAGACCCCCTCTGCATGACCTACACTTCCCATTTTAGTTCACTCTTGTATCTCCCCTGAATTCCTAGAGCTTTCAGTCTTCTGAGCCATTCTGTTCTGCCAGACAGACCCTATAAGTAGTACTGTTTGTTCAGCTAGAATGGGAGCTTTTTGAGGATGGGGATGAAGTCGTGTATGCCTCTGCCCTCCACCCAGATGCCTGGCACAAGACTGGGCCTACAGGACCAGAATGATGAACCAGTGACTGTTGACTCTTTGTGTTTACTTTGTTTCAGAACTGGAGGGTTCTATGCCCTTTCCCCACGCCCTGGCCTCCGCCTCATCTCTCTCAATATGAATTTTTGTTCCCGTGAGAACTTCTGGCTCTTGATCAACTCCACAGATCCTGCAGGACAGCTCCAGTGGCTGGTGGGGGAGCTTCAGGCTGCTGAGGATCGAGGAGACAAAGTGAGGAGGAGTGGTGGGAACGTGGTGGTGGTGGTGTGCAGGGGGCTGGGGAAGAAGCAGGCGCCTGTTGGGCTGGAGCATCTATGGACAAAGAAGTCTGATTTTCTGATGCTCCCAACAACAGTGTTCCCTGGGGTCCCCAGCTCATGGTCACCCTTGAAGTTCTTTCATTCACTTTCCCCCTCCCCCAGCTCTGGCCTGAGCTAACTGGACACCTTGATACCCTGATAACCTCGCTTTACTCTCCCCCCAGGTGCATATAATTGGCCACATTCCCCCAGGACACTGCCTGAAGAGCTGGAGCTGGAATTATTATCGGATTGTAGCCAGGTAGGAGGAAGATGGGGTGGGAGATGGGAGTGAGAGAGGGGTGGGGTGAGGGGATGAAGTGTCTCAGGGTTGGAAATGCCCTTGGGCATCTCACCATCCCTACTGCTCCATAGAGTAGGGAGGCTACTTACTTGAAAAGGCTGGAGAAAGAGAGCATTCCATCGCCCCAGATCTTTTTCTCCCCTTCCCTAGACTCTTCTGAATATAATTAGTGTTTTGCAACCAGGTATGAGAACACCCTGGCTGGGCAATTCTTTGGCCATACTCATGTGGATGAATTTGAGATCTTCTATGACGAGGAGACTCTCAGCCGGCCGCTAGCTGTAGCCTTCCTGGCTCCCAGTGCCACCACCTATATCAGCCTCAATCCTGGTGAGTGAGGCAGAAGGGAGCCTCCCTCACCCTGGAAATGGCAGGGAAAAGGGTGGTAGTGGGAGGGGGGAAAGCCAGGCCTGGCCTACAAAGGTAGAGGGGGACTTGCCTTTGCTTCTTTCCTCTCCTTCCTTGCAGGTTACCGTGTCTACCTAATAGATGGGGACTACCCAGGGAGTTCTCATGTGGTTCTGGACCACGAGACCTACATCCTGAACCTAACACAAGCCAACGTACCAGGAGCCACACCACACTGGCAGCGCCTCTATAAGGCTCTAGAAACCTATGGGCTGCCCAGTGCCCTGCCTGCTGCCTGGCACAACTTGGTCTATCGCATGCGGAGTGACAGGCAACTCTTCCAGACCTTCTGGTTTCTCTACCATAAGGGCCACCCACCCCCGGAGCCCTGTGGCACACCCTGCCGCCTCACGACTCTGTGTGCTCAGCTCTCTGCCAGGGCCGACAGCCCTGCTCTGTGCCGCCACCTGGTGCCAGATGGGAACCTCCCAGATATGCAGAGCCTGTGGTCACGTCAGGTGTTCTGTTAGGGCCTGAGGGCCCAGAGCTGGAAGTTCTTGACTTTGGAAAGGAGGGGAAGTCCCATAGCGCGGTAGTGGGTCAACCTGGCAATCGTGTCTGGTGGAAGAGCCCATCCCTGGACCCAAAGTGCACTAGGAAACAGGACCTTCTTTCCTGGTGCTGGTTTAGCTGGATATGGGAGGAGGACTGGCTGCTCTGCCTGTGCCCAGTATCTAGACTGCTGTGGAGCCGCTGTTCTTCCATAGCCTGGAGCTGAGGCCTAAGTTGACACTGCCCTGGCCAGACCAGACAGGAGCTGTAACCCCAGGCCTGTGATGCCCCAGCCAGGAACCTCGTACAGCTGCTGCTGCCTGATCCTGCTGGACTATTAAAATAAAGATAAGAGACGTAAGACTCCAGACTCCTCTATGACTATCCTAATTTCTTCTTTCCACACAGCCAGGGCAAGGGGACCTGGGAGCAAGACCATAACTGCAGGGTGATGGGGTTGATAGCGTGGCATAAGCATAGGAAGGCATACAGCAGTGCAGACAGACTTTATTAGTGATATCAGTACAGCAGAGGTGCCCACAGAGCAGTGGGGAAGGGATCCATGCCTGGACCAGTCCCCTCCCTCTGTCCCTGCTGGGCCTTAGGAGGATGGGGCCTGGCCTGGACCAGTTCCTCCTGCTCCACCTGAAACACATGGGGATGGAGCCCGAGGCTGGCCATGCTTCCTGCTCCTCTGGTCATCACTCCAGTGTTACCACTTCCCTGAAGGGATTAGATTCCTCCATCCCCAGCCCCTAGGCAAGGAACCCAGCTACTGGGGAGGAGCAGCTTGGAGGAAGCCTGAGGCATAGGAAAACCCTCTAGGACCCCTCCCTGCCCCACACCCTTTAGTTCCCTGGGGCCTGACACAGCAAGTAAAAGGAGGATGGGGGCTTCTTCATGGGGTATGGGCCCCCAACCGTTTGGGCTTAAGGGAGCCCCACAGCGACTGAACGCCCCTGCGGACAGTCCAGCCTACACGCCGGGCAACAGACTCAGCAGGGGGTGCTGGGAGGCAGGAGGTGGAGGCCTGCGAGCGGGCATCCAGACACTTCTGGTAGCGCAGCTGCAGAAAGGCAGGCAGGGCAGTCACTCTCCAGTCTGCCCCACCCCACCAACGTACCACCCCACCACCCTAGAGGCTTACCATGCACGCAGCCTGCACAGCCTCTGAGAGGCTGGCAGCATTGGGCTCGCACCAGAACATGTGGCAGCAGAAGGAGGCTGGGCCGGCAGCCATGATGAATGCAAACGTGTGGACATCTCTGCCCACAGCCAGGAAGGAGAGGAAGCGCACCCGACACTCCCCTAGAACAGCCTCTGTCTGGAAAGAGGGTAGTCAGTTAAAAAGGCACATCTTCCAGTCTATGTGTTCCACTAAGGCACATTCATTTTACTGGTAGCTTTTTTCCTCACCCCCAGTCTCTGCCCCACCCCATTTCAAGGCACAGCGATGCTTTCTCATTCCTCAGCTCTTTACCTGCTGATGCAAGATGGTAAGGGTAGCAGGGGCTACGCTGACGTGACTTGGGGTCCACTGCTCACGGCTGCTGGACGACAGGACTGACTCCAGGGCCCCATTTATCACATCTACCCCTAAAAGATATGGACAAAACATGACACCACTGAGGGTAGGGATAGGCTACCCCAGCTCTACTCTAGACCTTCCAGTTCTGCCCATTCACACCCCGGCCTTTGGCCCATCCCCACTTCACCAGCCTCTAGCACAGACGACGAGGTTATCCAGGTCGCCCTTCCTTGGGGCTCTCCTCCTTGGCTTCAGTGACTTGACACTTTCCTCCCTTCTACCTTGAATCCTAGGTTTGGTTTTCTTCACTGATTCTGCCTCTTCCTCCAGCCTCCTAAACTGACCCCTCAAAGTTCTGACCTCCCTAAATCTTACTCTCTCAGTGTTCATCATATTCAGACACCACATTGCTTCATGTCACAACAGTAACTCCTAAATCAACCCCCTACAGGCCGGTCTCCCAAAACCTTTTTCTTTTTTTTAAATATCCACTTGAGGAATATTTATACTGTATCACACTCTGCTAAGTCATTACAGCATATTACCTTATCTGTGCCTGCAAAACAATCTCACAATAGATTATTTAGTTGCCGTTTTAAATATAAGGAAACTAAAGCTTATAGATATTAGCTATAGATATGCCTTCGGTCCTACTGAGAAGTGGGGATCTGAACACAGGCAGCCTGATTTCAGAACCTGGGTTCTTAGCCACATCCTTCTCCTACCTCTTCTTTATACTCTTAGGTGGGGGAATTAGAAAAGCTTTCAAAATCTTAGTTCTACTCAAGAATGTCCATAATGTGCTCAAGGGCCAAGGAACCCAAGGTTCCTGACTTTTAGACTAATCAACTTTCCCTTTGAACAGAACGATTCCTCCACCTCAGATTGCTGTTAAACATTTCCACTCATCCATCCCATTTTTGCTTGCACTCAACGGAGAACCAAGAAAGGAGTATATGGTGTGGCAGAGGCATGGGTTGTAGTCCCTGTTCCAATAATGAAGTGGCTGTGTCATCTACTGTGTCTTCACACAATGCCAACTCAAAAGCCATATGCCCCTGTAGTCTACTCCTGGACCCTTTACCCTTTTCAATGCCTCTCAGCTCCCACAAGCAGCAGCCCATGTGGACTCTTTGTGGATAGAGGACAAAGCAGAAGACAAATGTCTTCCTTGAAAGTCTTCACCCATCTTGGCTTTGTTCATTGTACCTCTGGCTAGAACAAGGCCAAACTCCTCTTCCAAGCATGCAAGTCCTCCAAAAATTCGCCTCATCTGAGCTGTCAAGACCCGTATTTTAGTGCTCCCTGAGCTTCAAATGATTTTTGCAGCATTTATTAACATCTAATCTTGGCAAATGGCCTGCTAAGGCAGACGGAGAATACAAAGCAAGAGGATGCTCTCAAGGGATGCAGTTTGCAGCTGAGGGAAAAGCCTCTGTCTGGAGTGTCCTCCATCTCCTACTGTCTGAGAACTCTGTATTTTCATCTTTCAGGGCTCCAGGGCTCTACTCAAGTCCTGCCTGGAAGCCTTCCTGCTGCAGGGCAGGGAGAGGAGAACTCTGAGAATTCTTACCACAACATTTTGCAACTGCTGGAAAACCTTTATCTACACTGGGCTGTGGCAATCTCAAGAACAAAGACCAAGTTTAATTCATCCCTGTGTCCCCCGTACTAAGCAAGGTTTACCTGCTGAAAGAATTCCAGCACATGAGCAAGTCACCCTAAAGGCAGAATGGGCAAATGTACCCAAACTAGTAAAACACAGGAGTCCATAGAAGGATGATGACACAGGAAGGAATGGATGGGCTAGGTTAGACTGTAGAGGGTTTCAAAAGCCAGGCAGAGAGGTGTGACGTTAATTTCATTTAGGCCTGGGCATTAAGAAATCTCAATGTTCATGGGTTTGGGAAAGACATCAAAATGAAACTGCTGACTAGAAGAGGCTGTGGAATGAAATCTAGCCTCTGAGTCTTGGGAGGCTTTGCAGAAAAGTAGTGAAAACAGTAGAACAACACGGACTGGAAAAAAGGCTGTCAGATGTGGTAACGACTCAGGACTAAGAACTATACTCTGACTTCTAGCCTCACACTCCCAATTCCCCTTACCCTTCTGTGCCTTTTTTTATATCAGTTGTTGTTGCCTTCTAATACACTTCTAATTACTTACTTTATTGTCTGTCTCTCCTTGCTAGAACATGAGCTATTATGTAAAGGCAGGGATCTTTGTCAGTTTTGTTCATTAATATATGCAAAAATCCTGGAATAGTGCCTGGCACAAATCCAGCACTCAATCATTTGCTGAATGATAAATGAATGAAGACTAAAGCTTCATGAAGTGCCAATGTCAGGAAAGGAGGCTAAAAAGGGAACATAAGATAAACCAGGAAGTGAGCTTAGACATTGCTTGTCCCAAAGCCCCAGCTTAAACAGAACAGACGTGTGGAACTGATGGGGAAGTAACACCACAGGCAGCAAGTTTGGCATAGTGAGGACACCTGTGCATGGTGGTAGATATAGGAGTGTAAGAAATGGAAAAGCCAACAAGGGTTTAGAAGTTGAGAGTAAGGAATAGGGAACAAAAGCAAAGTTGTGGGAGTCAAGCAAGCCTCCTTTCCTTCCCTGAGCATGCTTTTCTCACTTCCATCTCCATAATATTGGTGGCACCATTGAATTCAACTGGAATACCCACTCCTCTGCAAATCTGAGTCTTCCTTCAAAACCCCAATTCAATCCTCACCTTTTCTAAGACAGGCTCTCTCTTTGAATATGGGTTTTGGCCATTAAAGTCAGCATTCAAGTCAGGCCATTAATGGCTGTTTTGGCCATTACAGTCAGCATGATATAGGAGAAAGAAAAGAGGATTGAATATGACTAGGGTTTGAGTCTTAGGTCTACCTTTCCTGGTCATGTTACCCAGGCAAGTCTCATTCATTCACTTATTTTTTTATTCATTCACCAAATATTTCTTGAGCTCTTTCTAAATGTCTTTTGACATGATACCCTACTACTAACAGTCTTTTTCCTACCTCCTACTGCTCTCCTGCTCTCACCATCCTTGACAATTTTATCTCCTCCCATCTCTTAAATGTTGGAGGGCTTCATGGCTAGGCCTTCTCATTTCAGGCTGTCCACTTTCCAGGGTCAGGAATCAATTTGTTCTACACCCATGGCTTTGATGCCTTCTGTAATCCAATGATGTCCAAACTTCTATCTCCAGCCCAGACCTCTTCAGCGTGTCCATAACTGAACTCACCATCTCCACACCAAAGCTGGCCTCTTCCAGCATTTGCTACCTTTAGAGAATGGCACTACTACTCAGAAAGTCCAAAAGCTATGACTCTAGGAATCATCTTTAATGCTTCTGTCCCTCACCCCACATTCAACCAATCACCAAGCCCTGCTGACTTTAATTATCTCTTGAACTCACACAGTCCTCTTCAACTCTGCTGTTGTCCAAGATACTCATTACTGGCCATGACTACTGAAGATCCACCTGACTGAGCTCCCCACCTCACCTCCACCTCCACCCTTCTTAACATCCTTCTCCATGGTATAGCCAAAGTCAGCTTTACAAAATTCAAATCTGATTAAGTCAAATGCACTCCTGAAGATTTTCTGTACAGCTCCTTGCTGCCCCTAGGATGAAAAACAGATCATTAACAAAGCCTATGAGGGTCCTGACCACTGATCAGATCTTAGCCTTATCTTGCATCACTGGCCTTCTCTGCCTTCAAAGTCTCATTCATTCACTATGGACTCTTACACACACTGATCACTCCATTTGGAATGATCTTTCCCTAACCTGCTTCTACCTCCATCTCACTTTATCACATTCACTTCTATTCATTTTTTTTCCTAATTTTTGTTCAAATGTCACTTTCACAGGGATGTCTTTTCTGACCCTGCAGACCAGAAGTTCCTTTGCTACATTTTGCTACTTTCCTTCATTGAACAACTCAGTTATAATTCCACATTTCTATGATTATGTAATTAGTTTCCTGAATTTTTCTATATAACCTTGTGAAAGCACAGCTGTAGCTGTTGTTCTCCCAGTACCTAACATGGGTCCTGGCACATGGTAGGCTTTAAAAGTATTTAAGTGGGCTTGGCACCTGTAGCTCAGTGGCTAGGGCGCCAGCCACATACACTGGAGCTGGCGGGTTCAAATCCAGCCCGGGCCTGCCAAATAACAATGACAACTACAACCAAAAAAAAAAGAAAAAAAATGGTAGTCAGGTGTTGGGGGGGGGGGCCTATTGTCCCAGCTACTTGGGAGGCTGAGGCAAGAGAATCACTTAAGTCCAAGAGTTTGAGGTTGCTGTGAGCTGTGATGCCATGGCATCACAGGGTGACAGCTTGAGACTCTGCCTCAACAACAACAAAAAAAGTATTTAAGTGAATAAAAAAATAAATGACAGTGAAAGCACTGGAAATACAAGAATTAACCAGATAGTCTCTGCCCTTGTTTCCTTATCTATAAACAGGTGTTATCATAATCCCAACCTCACTGGATTATCAAGAACTAAGTAAACAGCATAATAAAAGGAAAATCTTTGCAACCATAAAGCACGTGATGGTTATGTTCACAGCTTCCCTCTCTAGTTGCTCCCAGCTCACAGCTGGTACTGTAATACTGAACCAAGTCCAAGGCTGCTGCCTGGTGTTTCCAGTCATCTAACACCCGCCTCCCAATCCCATCAAAGCTTTTCCATGGGATGCAGGAGGGTCTCCTTCTGTGCCTGGTTCAGCACCAGTCACATCAGTACTGCTGCTATAAGCAGGACACAAAGTGCAGCTGGGACAGAGGTGCAGGGAGGTGGGATGCATTTTGAAGGACAGGAAGATACCAAGCATAAAGAAGGTCTGGTAGAAGCAGCACTGGAAAGCAGAGGGTGAGGGCAGAGCTTTCAGATCAATGTGGCAGTCCCTGGATGAAGGACACACATACCAACAGGTTTAGCAACAGGTACATTCCCCAGGTAATAGACTTGGAACTTCTGTACCAACTCATTCTTAGGTGCTGGGAATTCCACTGTGGGAAGGAAGAGGAGGGTCAATTGTGGTGGCAGACTTTGCTCACTCCCAATCTCTACCAGTAGGGCATAAGCTGGACACATGCTCAGACAAGGCCCCACCTCCTTCCTTGCCCCTACCTCCCTTAAGACTAAGTCCTCCACTTATTTTAGGATTCAGTTTCCATGTGTTCACTTTTCTATCATGTCCTTCCAGGAGCTTATGCTTCTTCTTGGGTCACCCACCGATGCTAACTAGCAAAGTTGGGCTGGACCTGGTTGAGTTTTGACACTGACCTTGGAAAGGGACATCCACCAGCTTGGAATGGTCCAGAGAGAGTCCATTCACCAAGCAGCGGGCATTGTGCCGTTCAGCCATAATCTGAGGAAGGCAGGGGTGGAGGGAGGACTGAGGGAAGGTCTATTAGAACTTCACTGCCCTGGAGGCCCCTACCCCAACGCCTACTCAGCAACACCACCCACACCCTCTTAGAGCTAAGGTGCAGCTAGTCCAGGAAGTAGAAGGGCCGTGCCTTAGAGCAGATCTCATGCAGGCTGGTGGCGATGTTCTTGGCAGGTGCCTCACAGCGAAACACGTGGCACTTGAGCATCTGGGTCAGCTTATCTCGAGCTACGTAGGCAAAGTCCCTGTTGGGGGAGGGTGACCTCAGTGTCTCCCAGCACCACCCGGTGCCAATCCTGGCTCCCACCCCACCGTATCCTCCCTGTCCATCACAGCTCTTCTAGGGCTTCTGCCCCAAGATGGTTCCTGTAGGAGCTCTCTATTGAAGGGAGGTGAACAGGCAAGCATGCTGAGGAGGGGGGTAATGGTCGAGCACAGCGGGGGGCAGGGTAGAAGAAGGGAATTTGGGTGCTTGGAGACATCTGGTCTAGGTGTGGGAGGGGCATGGTCAAGGCAAACAGGCATAATACCTCTCTCTGGGTCCAGCAGCACAAAAGAGGTAAAGAACAGGGTTAGAGAGGAGGATTCTGAATGCTGGATGAGTCCCGAGCCCCGAATCCCAGGCAATGCTCCCACCTTCCACTGTCCCGCCCGACGCCCCACACTCGGATGCTGACAATGGGCTGGGCGTGAAGCAGTGCCTGGCTCTGAGGCTCCACCAGCTTCAGTGTCTCGTCTTCCAGCTGCAGCAGCAGGTCCTTTCCCTGTAGGCCAGGGGGCAGGCACTCAGCAACACTCTGGCTGAAAAGGCAACTGTTCTCTGCCACCTCCAGCTCAGGGGACATTAGCCCCTGTTCTAGGGCCCCTGCCCTGGTGTCAGACCACCCGCCCCCTGGGCCTTGCCCTAGTCACAGGTCATCTCCTCCCTTTACTCCTTTTATCACCCCCGTCCCTACTAGGCTGTCATAACCCAAGGTCTCAGCGTCACTCATCCATCCCACAGGTCTACCATCTGTGGTGGGCCCACATCCCCCACCCCCAGCCCTCTCATGAGTAGTTCAAATCTCCCACTCCCATGGCACCACCACTCCACTGGCTCAGGCCCTCACCTCCCCCCAGCCCCCAGACATGGGGTCATGGAGATTGTTTTTGTGGTAGGACAGCTGACGGATGCAATTGTTGACTGCCACACTGCTACGTCCAGGGGCCAGTTCCTCCTCAGTCATCTCCACCCAGCCTAAGGAGCGCACAGCGAAACACTGCCAGATACAGAAGAGGGGTGGGAGGTACACAGACTGAGCTAAAACTGCAAGGGCCTCCAGCACAGGACACATGGGAGTTCCTGACTCATAAGGTGGCAAGAGGGAGGGTGTTCTGAACTAAGACTAAGAAGCTCCTCAAAAAGAATGTGGTTAGGTAGAGGAAGAGCTCAGAGAAGACCTCTGCTCGTACAAGGAAGCATCTGAGCCAAGCCTAGAAGGCTCCCAAGAAGGGAGCTGGGCTGGCTAAGTTAAAAACTGAAGTGTGTCCAGCTCAGACATAAGGGCTCTATACTGAGAATGGAAGAATTCCTAACTCAGGACCTCAGAGGCACCTCCAGACCACAACACAAGGGGACTTCTTACACACAGAAGGGGTGTTGTCTTCAACAAACCTTGGTCCCTGGGTTGACATTCCGTGGGAGAATCTTCTCTTCCTCTTGGGGCAAAGGCTCTGGGCTGAAGGCAGATGGTAACACTTGGCACAGCCCCATACGTGGAACTGTCCCAAGGCCCCCTCCAAATAGATTCATTCCACTGCCAGCCCATTACATCTAGTGACTCACCTGAGGCTCTGAGCTGGGAAAGACAATGTCCCCTCCTCAGGGTCTTTGAGTCCCAAATCCATTGGAGCATCCTCACTGGGTTCATCCTTGAGAAGAGGATTGAGGAATCAGGACCAAAATGATGCCCCTTATTCAGCTATTCCCATGGTAAAGTCAGGTCCCCTCACCCACCTTCCAGAACTCTCCATCCTCAAAGCCTTCTCCATGGGCAAAGCCTGTCCAGGTGAGCTAGGAGAAGGTACAGGACCAGAGAGTGAATCGTTCACCCTGGTGGAGCAGCACACCCCACTCCACTCCGGTCAAGAAAAGGGCCTGGGGCTTGCCTCACCTGGGACTCCTCTTGGGGGCTGCTCCCCTGTGAGGGGGATGCCCGGCCAGGGGGCTCCCACTGGGTGGTCCCTGTTGGAATATGCCAGTAGTAGGTCCCTGAGGTGTCCTGGACCCTCATCCATCCAGCCGGCAGATCGGAATCCGTCTCGAAGGCGTTGGGGTTCCAGAAGGAATCTGCCAAGTGGGAGGCTTAGTAAGGGTCAGATGCAACAAGGAGAAAGCAGGTGCCTGTGCCCAATTCTCTCCTGAGACCCCACAGTTGAGAAGAAGGAGTGGAGGAAGGGCTATAGCATATGGTTCCTGCTTCCTCCCAGCCCACAGTCTGGAGTCACCACATGGGGGACCACCCGTAGGGAATATGGCTTAGGTCTCCTCCTGGGCCCTGCTACTGGCTAATGTGGCCCCACGGGAGGAAGGAGAAAGGCAGGGTGCAAAGAAGGAAGGGCGGGAGGGAGGTTGGGTGACCCCAGTTAACCTCCTTTCATACACATCTACATCTCAGTATACACGAGGGTGAACATACCAGCTCCTAAACACATACATGTGTGCATGATACACAACATAGATAACCCTTACCACACACCTGTGCAGCCACGAACCTGGATGTGCAACACACAGAAAATGCTAGCACAGATGGCAGGTACCACCTACAAGTACACACACATGTGCTGGGGCAAACACACACTAACTTCAGCCATACACACATGCAGACACCACAGAGGTGCGTGCACATACAGATATATATACCAGCCCCTGCCACACAGGTGTATAGACACCACACTATAATGACCCTCAACACATGTATGGACACTACACATTTGGGTGGACGCACACTCTGACACACAACATATGTCAACCCCTGCACCACAGATACCCACACCCTGACTTTTCCCACACACAGATGCAGGCGAACATGTCATGCACATACACACATTCTGCAGCCTTGTCTGCTGGCAGAGCCACACCACCCCATCCCTGTAACCCACTCTGCTGTCCCTGCCAACCCTGCCCCACATCATGCCAAGCCCCTCACCTGGACTGCTGTCCTGCAGGATAATGGCCAAGAAAAAGTCCTGGGAGAACATGGCGCTCGTTCCCGGCCCCTCCTGCCTCTACCCTCCCTCCTCACAGCCCCTCCAGCCCAGCCAGCTGGGCTCACAGCCTGGTGCTGGGCTGCAGAGAAAAGCTCATTCCACCCCCTTCTCTCCAGGGCAGAGCGTCTGCCAGGCAAGATCCTCCCCCACCTGCAATTCACTAGGGAGGGGCCAGGACCACCACGCTGGGGAACCTCCTGGGGTGGGGACAGGAGGAGGAAGAGGGTGCTCAGGAAATCCCAACCCCTCCTGCTCACACCTCTTCTTCTTCACCTTGGCTCCCCTCCCCCAATCCTGAATCTCCATTCCTCCTCTTCAGAGGTCACTTCAGTGCTACAATGAGCCCAGTCTCAGGAACACCAGGAGACTCAGCCCCTGGGAACACCCCAGCCACCTGGGACCCTGCCAAGCCTATAGCGCTCAGCATAAATAGGGTGTGGCTGCAAGGTCTTCAGGGATCCCTCCCCTGACCAAAACCTGCCCAGCATTTTGAATTCAAGGGTGGACCCAAGGGCCTGGGCCCCAGCAAGCTTAAGGCTGGGCTTGGGGCTTCCAGCACCACCCCCCTCACCTGCCAGGGCCCAGCTAGGCTGCAACGTCTCCTCGGCAACCGCAGCACCAGGACCGGCTGGGAGCGCCCAGGCTGCTGACGTGCTTCCCGTTGCCAGGGAAACCAGGAATCCTGACTGGTCCAAGAGGCAGCACTGAGGGACAGGCAGTCCCCAGACCCAGGCTGCTGGGCAACCAGTCACAGAGGGGCTGGGAGTGGGCGTGGTTACAACACCGTGGCTGCATACCTGCTGTGAGAGTTACTCAGGCAAGGTGCCTCAATCGCTTCCAAATGAGATGGGTCTGCAGACATCCAATAGGGAGGGGCTCTTCTTGCTCATCCACCTTCTAGGCAGCCATCACTGTGTCTCCTCTCCCACCTCCCCAAATTCAGAACCTTGGGAATAAGGTCTCCAATAGGCACCAGACACTATGCTGAGGCTGACAAAATGCCTGCTTTTCCTCAGAGACCCTCCAATGCTTTCAGGACTGTCCTGCCGAAACCTTCCAGGAATATCACTTCCAAGGCCTCCATGCCCTCCACAGCCAAAGTCTGCTCCATGACGGTCAGACGCTTTCAGAATCTAGGGGCCAGTCCACTATCTCCTGACTGAATCATACTCACCAATCCATTTGCCATCCTTGCCAGCCTGTACCTTCCTGCTTCAAAGAGCATCATTCTTCCACCCTGTCCTGGAGGGGCAGCTTCTCCCCCCTTCACCATCTGGGATGCCCTTCTGGAGCTTGGCATATCTCCCTTCCAGTACAGCCCACCCAGGCCTTTGCTTCCACACACAGCATTTATTCCGGCATATACACCTTCACTCCAGCATAGATTCATGCAGGTGCTCACGGAGGACATACATGAAATGCTCATGTATCTTTCTTTCGTTCATCCACGAACGCCTTACTGGCTAAGCCAGGTGTACTTATTTGTTCAGGAATCAGTGATTCACTTAATGGTCCCCACCCACATCACTACCACAGTCCAGGCTATTGGCATTTTTCTACTTGGATCTTTGAAACAGCATTACAACTAGTCTTTCTCTTCCTATTTAATCTCCTCCAGTCCTGGCTGCACACAACAGCCCAAATGATTCTTCTGAGATGCTAAACTAATCAAGTTACTCTCCTTTAATCCTCTTAATTGTTTTCTCATTGCCCTCAGGATAAAATCCAAATTCCTCCCCAGGATTTATGTACTATTACGAACCTCCGACTGTCTGCTTCTCAGCTATTTCTGGCCACTTCCCACCCCTCACCCCTTTCCTCCATTCTCATTCTCATTCTCTCTCTCTCCTTGGGACATACTCCTTAACCTCCTCCAGCCCAGCCTCCCTCCTATCTGTCTTCACCTAGCTATCAACCACTCCTCCCTCAGACATCAGTATATAGATCACTTCTCAAAACTAATGCACTGTCCTCTCCCCCACTACACACAGGAAGGGTCAGGAGCCCCTCCTGCACCTTTTCTGCTCCACAGCTCATCATAATAATCATTATCTGCCTGTTTTTCCCCCTGACTCCCCACCAGGCTGTGAGGACCATGAGGGTAAGAACATCTTTCACTGGCCAAATGCATTTCCAGCATTCAGGACAAGGCCTGGTACAAAGTATAAACCTAACACAGATAAGAAAGTTCATTCATTCATCATTTGTTCACTTAACTCATACATTTATGCATTCCATCAAGAACTTTGGGGAGATCTTAGGGAAGGAAGGAGAAAATAATTTTTGCTCAATTATAGCCTCATTCCCACAGGAGCACAAACCTCCCCTATGGCCCTCAGGATCATAGGAACAGCCACAAAAGAGGAGGCAGTCACTCAGCCTCTTCCCTAGGCTGGCCCTGCACCTCTACCCTCAATCCACATAGATTCCACCAGCGCGTGATCTTTGAGCATCCTCTCGCCACTCGGACACCCTTGCTCAGGTCACTGTCAACGCCCAGCATACTGCTCCCAGTTCTTCAGCAGTTGTATCCTCCTATCCCAGAAGGTTCAGTCAATAGGTGCAGCCAGCACAGTGACCACCCAGGAGCCACTGAGCAACCAGACCTCTATCTGGCTGCTGACTCACACCCCCAAGGGCTACAAACTAGCAACCTGTAACCTGCAGACTGATGCAAGCCTCAGACAGAGTTCAGAGTTTGTGCAGCCTATACAATGCTTTTTAAAAAGCTGAATGAGTTGCTAAAGTTTAGAAATTAAGATATTTGGCATCAATATCTAGTTTTCAGTATCCCTTGAACTGCTCCACTGGGACTACATTTTTCCACACCCTCAAAAATAACTAGCTGGAGTGGAGTAGAGGCTGTTCTCTTTAAAAAGGGTCAAGGCAATGACCATTAAAAGCCACAAACATGTTAAAAAAGAGTAATCAGACTTTGCCCTTGGTAGCAGCATTCAATACCACCTACAAGTGTTCCTGTACAAACAAAACACAAAAGCTCTCAAGCCTGAATCTGATCAAGGCTCTAGAGCTACCAATTTATAAAAAATCCAGGAGAAGAGGAACATATTTGAATACCACCACAGGGAGAGAGCCTGAAAAATCCAGACCCTGGAAAACCCAGGACAAACAACATGATTCTTCTGTTAAAACAAACAAATGAACAACAACAACAAAAACTGTATTCTGTACCAGGCCTTGTCCTAAATGCTGGAAATGTATCCAGTAAAAAATATTTAAAAAGTAAAAACATAAAGAGAAAGAGTTGGAGGGGAAACTTAGAGATTAAAAGAAACTTTAAGAGATATATCAACCATGGACCCGTTTGGATATCGATTTACACAATGCAAACTTCTAAAAAATGTAAACACTGACTGGATATTTGATGATATTAAGAATGATTGTTAATTTTTTACAGGTACAATGGTATTGTAGTACTTTTTAGTTTGGGGGTCTTTTAAAAAGTTTCATCTTTTAGAAATGCATGCATAAACATTTACATATGAAAGTGTTTGCTTCAAAATAACCCACTCTTGGCCCCAAGAGTGGGTGAGAGCATACCAGCCTCAAGATCAGCTTTGTATTGATAATTGCTGAAACTGGGTCATGAGCAAATCAGGCTCATTATTCTTTTCTCTCTACTTCTGTATATGTTTGATAATGTGCATAATAAGTTTTTTGAAATGGAATGGTGTGCAGCCTCAGGCTCATCTGAACCATGAGCTACCTACAAAGGCTCTACAGTTTGGGGTCTGGGTAGAGTGTCTTTTGCCTGGTGAGAATGAGAGCCTTTCCTGATCTTTACTTATACATCCAGGAACTCTGGGGCTGTGGCTACAGCTCCTAATTCCTGTTCTTTGCACCACAGCTCTGTCTGCTTCCCTCCATGACATTAGCAAATGTGGATGCTCAACTTATTTAAAAAGGACACATTTAATGACCATTCCTTGGAATCCTTATATCAATTCACCCCTCACCCCAAAGATTCATATGTTTATTTTTTCCTTGTTTTCTAACTTTTAGTTAATATCCTGATCCTGACAAAACTATATCCTTGCCAGTGTGGTAGTCTACTCAGGGCATCTTGATCTCAAGCAAACATCATCCCCAGTTTTTCCAAACAGACCTCCTAGGGAGGTGCTGGCGGCTCCCTCCAGACCTGACCTGTTAAAACAGGGCAGACTGTCCCAAGTGCACCTCAGTGCATTGGTGGCAGCATAACGTGGGGTCAAGAGCTCAGGCCTAGGCTTAGTTCTATTTAGATTAGTTCTATTTAGATCTCAGTTCTATTGTGATCTGTTTGTGACCTTGAGAAAACTACTAAACCTCTCCGGGTATCTATCTATTATGCCCATCTGTAATATGGGCAAAATAACAGTATCTACTTCACAGCATTACTGTGATGATTCAATCTGGAAATGCTGAGCAGAGAACTAGTTACCTAGTACATGCCCAATAAACAACTAATTCACATACCAGCCATGAGGATGTGCATGATAGACAGATCCATCCGTCAGAGGATGCATGCTGGGAGCTCTACCAAACTGCCTAAGCACTCTGAACGAGAAGGCCTGCTGTGGACTGAGGACACATGTCGCTCTGCAGCTCACATCAGCTCTAAGGACACACGGGGCTCTGCAGCCTGACCTCCGCCCTCATGCCCTCCCACACACCAACGTCAAGCTCCACTAGGTACCTGTGTCCTCCGGGGAGCCACAGGAGGGGCTGCCCTGGGATAAGGTAGCCCAGCTGGAGTCCTCGTCACTGGCTGCACTATTACGCATGCCAAATAGGAGGCTGGCACTCTTGCTGTGTTCCCGGGGGCCATCTGTAAGGGCCTGGGGCCCCGGGGGGACCTCCACACTCTCCAGGGTCTCAGGCAGCCCTGGGGGAGAAGACAAGTCCTCCTCCTCCTCTTCATCATCATCCTCATCATCCTCTTCAGCCTCCCCTGCCGCCTTCTCCTCGCCCTCATCTGGACCCTGATCTTGGGTGCTGATAATTAGGCCAGCTCCTCGAAGCCCTCGGTTGGCTGCATTGTGGGCTGAGAGCTCCAGCTCAGAGTACAGGTGTATCAGGCCTTTGGGGCCCAAGGGTGCCATCTCAGGTTCCTGGCTGACCTCCTCTGCCAGTGTCAGGGTCACGTTGCGATTCTGGTCACGATGTGCTGTGGCAGCCCGCCGAAGCTGGTTCTGGCCCTCCTTTAGCCACTTAGCATTGGCAGGACCTGCTTCAGATCCACCACCCTCCCCCATGGCACTGCGCAGGTCCTTGGGTCCCACAGCTGTGGCCTGCAGCTTAGCGTTGAGTAGCTGGTTGTGGGCAGCGTGCAGGGGCAGGGGTAGGCTCAGTGCAGGGCCTCCGTGGCTGTTAGCATTAATGGCCGACTGGCTCAGTGATGATGGAACAGACATGGCCTTGGCAAATCCTGTAGGGTGGGGAGGAGAGACACCATTGAACCCTTGGGACCTGGACAGCAGCCTCCCTGCTTCTGCCCCAGGGCTATGCCCTGCATCTCCTCATCTCTCCATGAACTATCTTCCCAAGAGAATAACAAAGCTCAACTTTTGTCCTTGCATCATTATCTCCATCACAGCCCACCCTATCCCCAAATCCCCAGCCCTCAGTTTTTTGAAATGGCACAGCCGGCATCTGCTTTGCCCTTGCTCCCACCAGCAGAGCCTCTGCACAATGGCTCTCTGTGCATCCCTACCCCCAGCTCATCCAACTGGGGCCAATTGTGCCAGGGACACTGCTAGCATGGGACTCGCTCTTGTGTTTTGAACACTAGACACTGATCGCGCCCTTCCACCTGCCACACTGTCTTACCCAAACCCCACCACTGTAAGCCTCCCATGCTCTGTCCCTATCACCATTAACACTGAACTCCACCAGCCCCCAAGTCCACTTCACACTTGGGACTGTAAGGACAGGAGAGAATAAGTCTTAGAACCAGATCATCAGGGCATGGCACTGGGAGGCAGGTCACAGAGGAAGGGACCTGGCTTATCAACTCATGGCTCCTTTGGCCAGCTGAAGCTACATTTGGTGACTTCTGTGAAGTTGCTCCCTTCAGGCATCAGTCCCCCTGCTAGCCCTCATAAGGACCTATCCTGGGTCGCTATAGGAGCCTTTGATCTGGACCCTCCAGCCCTTCAGGTCTTTGTTCGAAAGTCCCCTTTCAGTGAGGTCCTCCCTGAATATCCATTTTAGAACTGCAGGCTACCACAGCCCCTCAGCAATTCCCAAACTCTTCCCTTCCACCTATCATCATATGACAAGCTAATTTATTATTTACTTTGTCTAATTATTGTCTTCTCATGACTACAATTTGTAATTTCCATTTTAGTAAGGATTTTGCCCTGTTTTTCAATACAGTATGCCTAGTGCTTAGCATAGTCCTGGCACAGAGTAGGAACTCAATAAATATTGGGGGTTTTTTGTTTTGTTTTGTTTTGTAGAGACAGAGTTTCACTTTATCGTCCACGGAAGAATGCCATGGCATCACAGCTCACAGCAACCTCCAACACCTGGGCTTAGGCAATTCTCTTGCCTCAGCCTCCCCAATAGCTGGGACTACAGGTACCCACCACAATGCCCAGCTATGTTGTTGTTGTTGTTGTTGTTGTTGTTGTTGTTGTTGTTGTTGCCGCCGCCATTTGGCTGGGGCTGGGTTTGAATCCACCACTCTCGGTATATGGGGCTGGCACCCTGCCCATTGAGCCAGAGGCACCACTCCCAATAAATATTGTTGAATGAATGTATGACTCTTCCCCTGTCCCCACCTCCTCAAGCCCCATTTGGCATCTCCTCTGCCAGTGCCAGAAAACACTGGTTATGGTACTGTGCCTCAACTGTCACTCATGGCACCCTGCCCAAGCACCAGCTGCCCTTTAGGTATGAGAATTTCCTGATCCACAAGGAGAGCCCACCCCGCCAACTGCCCCCCAACTCTCTCCTTGAAAGCTCCACAGGCATCACCTCCACAGTGATGTGAGCTCTACCTACTCTTCCAGCCCAGGCCCAGGGCCCACTCTCATCCCCTCTTCCCCATTCTCCCTGACCTTCCACCACTCTGCTGCTCTCATCCTGAGGCCCCACTGCAACCACTCACTCAAGCAGCCCACCCACATTACTCGCTCCCTCCTGATAACTGATTCAGAGTTGACTCTTCCCACACACACATTTCCTCCTCACTGATGCCTCAGTGAATACTGCAGGGCTTTCTTTCCGACTCCCACTGCACAGCTCTTTCTCCATGAGAAAGTTCCCTGTCTTCCTGTTCCCCCATTGAGGAATTCCTGCTCTTCCTGACTCCCCACTGCTCCAGTTCTCTGCCTCAGCAATGTTCAGCACTGAGCACGGGTGCTACAGGCTGCCTGAGCACGGCCCTGACTCTTCAGGTGTGGTGCATGGTCCTGCAGCAAGAGCCACAATTCACCCCTCTGTCATTTTTAGCTCCTCAGACACAAGCACAATGCTATGCATACATCTGAAAAGTGAAAAAAGGTTTCTATCCACATGTCTGCTCCACGTGTAACTGCTGATCTGCTCAGCGTGGCTCCATCTAGCCAATGAGAAAACTCGTGGTCGCTGGAATAAGTGAAGAAAAAAATAGACAGCTCTGCCTCCACCCAGAACCACAGTAATGTTCCAAAAATGGAAACCAGACTGTGTCACTCTGGCTCAAAAAATGAGAGGGCTCACCACTGCTTTTAGGATAATGTCTGAGCTCATTAGCAGGATACCCAAGGGCCCCCTCCAGCTGACCCCTATGACCTCTCAGGCTTCCTCCCACTTCTTGCCTGCTTCATGCCTTCTGCTCCAGCCACATGATCATGAAGTGTGGTAGATTCTGGAATACATCACACACTCTAACAGCCCTGGCTCTTTGTTTACACTGCTCCCTCAGCCTGGAATTCTGTCTCCCCTGGTGAGAACCTCTGCTTCTATTTCAAAACTAGGCTCAGCAGTTACAGCTCTGAAGCAGTCTTTCCTTTTCTCTCCCTGCTCTGTGTCTCACAACACCCAGTACCACATCCTATCAGAACACCTAAGATCATGACTTACTCAATTTCACATTTCCAAGGAGAGTGTGCTTTGTGCCTGCCATGGAGTGGGCCGCCGTGTATAAGGGAAGGAAGGATGGAAAGGACAGACATGGAAGTGGGAGGAACCAGGAACTAGGAAGCTCAGAAATGGCTTGAAATAGAAATGAAGAAAGGCCGTGTGGCCCCATGGGCTGGGGATAGACAAAGGGAGTATTAGGAAGGATGCCGGAGAATAATGAAGGGTCCCTGAGAGGGAAGCAAGACGGGGTAGAAGTCCTGGATAGGTGAAGGCTGAAATCTAGGAAAAGGAAGAGAAGGAGTTAGCCTAAACCAACAACTTAGCTCAGAGACTATTCAACAGTGGCATCTCCACAAGTCTTAGAAGTGGAAGACCCCATGACTCTGCCAAACTCAAAGGAACTTCGGGGTGGCGAGCACTTCTCTGAAGCAGTGGTGTGCAAAACCAGGTTTCTCAGAGGTCAGGCAGGGACCAACCTTAGCACTGGGAGGTAGGCTCTGAGAAGGGCACACACGCTATGAGACTAGGACAGTGAAGAGCCAGTCTGACTTTGGGGCAGCCCTCCCAATCTAGTCACTAGGGCAGGACGTACTGGCGGAGAAATAGGGAAGTTCTACTGTAAGTGCTAAAGCCTGAGCATGTAGCTGGAAAAAGTGTGACCCTCATCACCTCCTTTTTTAAGGTCAAAAAGATGACCAGCTGCCCAATTTCTTTAAGAACAAACCAACCTCTCCATTCTCAGTGAGGTTATCCATACCTGGAACATTTCAAAGGATGCAAACAGCCAAGTGGTTTTTCCCTCAAGGCAGGAAGCCAGGCAGGACCTGCCACTAAACCTGAAGAAGTTGATATCAGATCAACTTGGTGAGGGGAAGAGTCTTGCTTAAATTCAGGGGTCTTCTAAATTGACAGCTTACTATGTGCTAGGGACTGCTGGGCCCAGGGGAGAGTGATGAATAATAAAGAAAATGTTCTTCCCTTGGAGGAGCTCTAGGGGAAAACAGCCATCGCAATGCAGTGTAATAGGAATAGTACCAGAAGCACTCCCTATTTGTTCAATGAATGCTTGACTATTATTAAAAGAGGGAGAGTAAATAGGGCATTATAAGAGGCCTGGAGCTTATTCTAGCTCAGAATCAGTGAAGGTCTGGCTGAGAATGGAGCCCAACTCTTCCTTGGACCACCTTAAATCTCCCCTCCTAATTCACAGAGGAAAGAGAAGCCATCAGCTGAAGAACATCCTCAAACATACAAACTTAGTAAATTAAGCAACTTTTCCTCTCCTTCCTCCTAAAACCAATGACTTCACCTATAATTTGGATCCCTCCTGTCATGCCTTTCTAGGAATTTTATACCACTGTTGATCTATTTTCTGTATAAACAACCTCTGCTTCTCAATAGGAGACATTCATTTTCTCCCAACTTGAAAACAAAATATTTCTTAACCTGACACTCATCCAGAGCCCCTCACTGCCCATCCCTTTCCTCCCCAACACAGGCAAACTTCTTGAAAGAATTTTCTCTACTCCATGTTGCCACTTCCTCACCTCCCACTCACTGCTCAATGCTTTCCAAGCCAGCTTCCACTCCAGCACGACACAGTGACACCTCCTACCGAAGTCAACATGACCCCTATGTCATTTAATCCAATGCACACTTAGAGTCCTCATTTTGGTTGTCCTCTCAGCAGCACTTGACCCCACGAATCTCTCATCTAGCTTTCATCCAAGGTTTTCACACTACATTTCTTGGTTTCTGACACTTCTGGTTACTGTTCACTGGGTTCTTTGACTTCTTTGCCCACTCATCCTTCTCTACCAGTGATTACATGCAGGAGATTCTCACAGTTTATTCTTGTGTCCTTTTCTCTTATTCATACCCACAGCTTCAGTGACCACCTATACACTGATGATTTACAAAGGTATATATCTCCCCATTCTTCAGGCCCCTCATCTGAACTCCAAACATATACATTCAATTTCTACTCCCCATCTCCAAGGGGGCACCTCAAAGGCTTCTCAAACTAATGTGATCACTCATATTTCTCATTCCCACCCCCCTAACCAGTTCTCTTTCAGGATCCTGGCTTGTGGAATGATATAACCACCCATCCTGTTATGGACACCAGAACCCTTGATATATCCTGCTCACTCATTCCTAATAGTGAATCCATTCCCTGGTACTGATCATTTTCTCTCCATGAAAATTTCTATAGTTTACCTACTCTCCATATCCACTACCATTAGCAATCTACACCAAGGACAAAGGCCTTAATACTAAAATTGTTAACATGGCCTAAACCACCCCACTCAGTCTGGCCCTGCCTTGCTCCCTACTACCCCCAACTTCAGTCACTCTGCCCTTCAGACTTAGTGGCCTTCTTTTGATCCTATGAAGACGTGCACTCCTCCTACAAAGTGTTATTTCCCTTCTACCCCAGACTACTCTCTCAGCCTATTTAACTCCTCATCCTTCACAGACTAAATGTCATATTACCAGAAAAGCTGTCCTTGACCCTCTATTCCTATCCCCCCATACCAGTTTGGCTGCTACTCTTATGTGTTTATAAGGCACCATTCAGCTTTCCTGCATGGTATTATAACATCTGTGATGTTATTCTTATTTGATTTCCCTCCTAGATAGTAAGCTCTATGGGGACAAGGAGCCAGTGTATTTTGCTCAGAATTATATCTTTACTAACTAAAGCAGTGCCTCACATACGCTAGGGTTCAAATCATATTTGTTGAATGAATAAGTCATCAGATGCTTGAGACTCTCAGGCAGGAGTACAGTGGTGCAATCAGAGCTCACTGCAGACTCAAACTCCCAGGCTCAAATGGTTCTCCTACCTCAGGCTTCTGAGTAGCTAGGACTAAAGGTACATGCCACCACACCTGGCTAATTGTTTTTTGTTTGTTTGTTTTTATAGAGATTGGGTATTGCAGTGATTCTAAGGCTGGTCTTGAACTCCCGGCCTCAAGAAATCCTCTTGCCTTTGCCTCCTAAAGTGCTAGGATTGCTGGCATGAGCTGCCAGGCCCAGCCAGATAGACACATTTTTTTTAAGGATCATGATCACTCTGGGTACTGTGTAGAAAATAGTTAAGGGGAAGTAGGAAAGAGAGTACATTGTCAGAAAAAAGGATGGTGGCCCAGATTAAAGGGTGGTGCCAAAGTTGGGTGGCAATGGAGACAGTGTTACAAATGAATTTGAGAAATATTTAGGTAGTATACATGATAGAACTTGGTGCGATTAGATGCAGCGACTGAAAGAGACAGGTTAATCTCAAATCTTGCCCAGGATTCCACCTTGGGTACCTAACTAGAAAGTAGCCATTTTTGATATTTGACAGAACAGATTTAGAAGTAGGGTAAGTGGAAACCTGGGAAGATAATTCAGTTTGAGATCTGTAAGTTTGGAATTCTTGTTGGTCTTCCAAGGCGCTGTCAAGAGGACAGCTGGATACACGAATGCGTCTGGTTTTCAGGAAAGCAGTCTGGGCCAGATATATAAATTTGGGAATCAGTAGCATATATGCAAAATTTGAAGCCTTGGGAATGAATAAAATACCTGGGGAGAAAGGGCAGAATTAGAGAAGACAGTTCAGGACAGAACCAACAGTCTCACCAGCATCTGAAGAGAGAAAAAGGAGGAAGCAAATGAGATTGAGAAGGACCAGACAATGCCATGGAAGAGAAACCAGAAAAATGCTTCAATTCACTCAATTGACAAACACCACAGAGTATTTCTAAAAGGTAAAGGGGATAAAGGAAAGTATCCATTGGGGTTTGCCACACTGAGGTCCTGGGGTGACCTTGGCCTGGACAGATTCAGTAGGTGTCAGGAACAGAACACAGAGTGGAGTGTTTTATAAGAATGAATGGGATGTAAGGAAATGAAGGCACAAAGTGTAGACAAGGTTTTGACTTGGAAGGTGGAGAGAGCTAGGACTATAGCTGAAGGGGCTCAGGAGGGACTCAGAATGCAAGAGACACACAGGCAGATTCAAAACAGGTTCAGAATAACCTCTGAATTGGCTCTGGGAAAACTGCTCTTACTCAGTGTTAGGCCTTCTGGGCAAGCTGGGAACACAGCCGCCCAAGGCACACCCCTGGGTCGCTGAGAGCAACCGAATGCAGTCTGACGGATCCCGGGCCTGGGGCCCCTGCTGGCATATGTGCAGCCCTGCCTCCCCACCCCATTTTGCATCCCCTTCCCGGCCCTTGCCTCCCCTCCCCCACTCCCACCGCCCCTCGACTCGTGGTGTCCTCTATACTAGCCCCCTAGTCATCCTTGAGGGGCAGGAGGTAAAGGTCAGGGGTGGGGGTGGTGTGAGGACCGAGGTGGATACCGCGAGGGGGGCAGAAGGGCGGTCTGAAGGCGGGCGGTGGGAGGGCGGCCGGGGGATGGGGGGATGGGAGTTGAGGCCTGGTTGGGGGACCCAGCCCGCCGCGGGGAAGGGGCTGCAGGGTCCTCGGGCCTCTGGAGGTCGGGATCCAGCCACCGGAGCTGGGCCCGGGCAGGGACAGCTCCTACCTGCGCGGCGAGGCCCCAGGCCCAGATGGCGGAGGTGGCTCAGGCTGCGGGGCTCCGGCTCCGCCGCGGCTTCTCCATCACAACATCCCCCGCCCAGGAGCGCGCGGGCGGCGGGGCCGCGCCCCGAGCGGCGGAGACGCGCGCGGGGGCCGGGGAGGCGCGCCATCTTGGGACCGGCGCGGGAGCGCGATCCCCTCCGGGAGCCGCGTTTGCCGCAGCTCTCTGGGAGCCCCACCCTCCAGAGGACCCTCAGCTGTTGGTGAGCCCCACGGTCCAATCCCCCTCGCCAGCCGACATCCCCGCACCCAGCTCCTTGGGACACAACCAGCCCGACGCGGGCCTCCGCTACGATGCTACAGACTCACCCCGAGCTCCCCGAGGGCCCCGAACCCTCACCCTCGCCAGGCCACTCACGGACTAGGCTGAAGCCAGAGCGCCTGGGGCCGTGCAGTGGCAGCTGCCGCGCGAGGAGAGGCTCTGCAACCTGCTCGGCTCTTGCAGCAACACTCCCTGACGTCCTGGCGGGGAGGCAGTGGGGACTCCGAGTTGGTGATAATAATAGCTCATGTCTATTGACCGCTTACGACGTGTCAGCTCAGTGTTAAAACGTTTACATGCATTAATCTTCACATCACCCCTGTGAAATCACCAGTTATTGTCCTCATTTTTCAGAGGCAGATGCTGAGATTTAGAAAGGGAAAGTGACTTGCCCACAGTCACAAGAGCCTGAACTCAAACTGGATCTCAGATATTTCTTTCTTTTTTTTTTTTTTAAATCTAACACTCTACCTACCATTGCTGCTGAAGATGAAGCTGTGACACCACAGCCTCTCAAATGTCAAGAATAAATTGCTCCCTGGTAGAAATTCACAAGGAAGGGGAGACTGAGTGGAAAATGTCAAAGAAGGTATAGAGGAAACCAATGTTTATTGCAGACCCTTCCTGGATAGTGAGATAGATCCCTGTAGTCCGATCTGTGACCCAGAGGCCATCAAGGATGATGAGGAGCTATGTAACCATTCAGAGAGCCCCTAAGTGTTCATGCAGAAGCAGAGGTTTTAATTTGTTGAACCTGTTAACCTATTGGACAACTTGACTGTCTTTAGGGTACTTAAGAAAACTAAAGCTTTCCAAAGTCTAAATTCATTATTTCATTGAGTTGTATTTGTCTTCTAAGGAATTTCACTGGAATAAAAAAGAACCATTCTCAGAACACACACACACACACACACACACACACACACGCAACACACACACACACGCACGCACACACACCCCAGACTGGACATAGCTTCATTTTATCCATTCCAATGAATGGCACTACCACCTACCTAGCTTGCTCAAGTCAGAAGTTTCAAGGTCATCTCTGAATATACTTTCACTTAACTTGAGGTAATATAAACATTTCAACTTTTTATTTTGAAAAATTTAATATACTAAATTAGAACAGTATAATGAACCCTCATATACCAATCACTCAGTTTCAACAATTATCACTTCATAGCCAAAAGTTGATTACAATTTAGCAAATACATATGATAAATGAACTATGCATCAGGTCTCAAGCCAGGCCCTAGGGACCCAAAGATGAATCAGACTAGACTATAACCCACTTGGCGAAGATAACATCTGACCTGGATTCCTTAAAAGATGAGCAAGAGTTACCCTGGAAAAAAAGATATTCTCATTCATTCATTCCGTCATTCTCTTTCAACAAGTAATTAATGTGTGAGGTACTGTCCTTGGTGCTAGAAACAGGTAAAGAAACAAGATAACAGTTCCTGCCATGAGGCAGCTTGAAATTTCACAAAGGAAAGAGACATTAAACATGTAATTAGATGTGATGAGTCTCTTGAAGGAGATGTACAGGGTGCTATGTGAGTGGGCTTAAATTGGCCTGGAAGGTTTGGCAGGTTTTCACAGGAAGTTATGCTTTATGAAGGAGGTAGAGATGATCCAGGAGAAGGGCAGGGAGGCCAGTATGGATATGATCATGGAGAAGAAAGGCATAAGATGAACTGGAAAGGTGGGAAGGTGCCAGATAAAGGAGAGTTTTGTATGTAAGACCAACGGTTTTGAATTTTATTTTAAGGACAATGGAAAATCATCATCAAAGGGTTTGAAGCAAGAGAGTGGCATGTTCATCCTTGCATTTTAGAAGATCACTTACAGGGAGGCTAGATAGGAGAAGAAAATTGGAAATGGGGAGAGCAGTTAGGAAGCAATTAATGTCTAGTTGAGAGATGATGATGACTTAGACTATAGCAGCAGGAGAAGGAATGGAGAAAATTGTGCAGGTTTAGTAAGTATTTAAGAGGTAGAATTCACAGAAACTGACCATGGAATTGTGAAAGAAAGAATGGCTTCTAGATTTTTGCTTGAGGAAATGAAAAAATCTGGAAATATCACCCATTTACAGATGACTCGCCAAAATACTAGTCTTCCCAATTCCACTGAGCAAGAAAGCTACAGTAAGTCAGGAAAATATCTTCAAGTAACCAGGACGAAGATAGCATGATGAGGATGGGGAATGAGGTCTAATTAGGTAGGATGCCAAAAGGAAAATGTGCAGTTCACATGGGCAGCTTGTCCCTGATGTGTTTGGCCTACACACAGTCTTCCTGAATTCCTGATTTCTTTCTTTCTTTTTTTTTTTTTTTGAGACAGATCCTCAAGCTGTCACCCTGGATAGAGTGCCTTGGCATCACAGCTCACAGCAACCTCCAATTCCTGGGCTCAAGCGAGTCTCTTGCCTCCGCCTCCCAAGTAGCTGGGACTACAGGCGCCCGTCACAACGCCCGGCCGTTTTTTGGTTGCGTCCGTCGTTGTTTGGCGGGCCCAGGCTGGATTCAGACCCGCCAGCTCAGGTGTACATGGCTGGCGCCTTAGCCTGTTGAGCCACAGGCGCCAAGCCTAAAAAGATGTTTCAACATGTATTGTTGGTTGTATTTAGATCAAATTGTTTTCCAAGCCAACCCTACACAGATTATATGTTAAGTATGATTAATGATATGGTTTTACTTCTTAACAGGAAACACGGAAAGTTTGAGTACAGCAAGCTCATGTTACACACGTACCACTTAACCAAAAAATATGTATGCCATAATTTGCTAGAAGGCCACTAAAGTTGTCCCTTTTAGGGGTGAGGGGACAGGGTGCTGCTCTGTCACTTAGGCTGGAGTACAGAGGCATCATCCTAGCCCACTATAACCTCAAACTCTTGGGTTCAAGTGATCCTCCTGCCTCCACATCCTAAATAGCTGGGACTACAGGTATGACATTACCATGCCCAGCTAATTTTTTCTATGAAGTCTTGCTCTTGTTCAGACTGGTTTCGAACTCTTGGCCCCAAGCAATCCTCCCACCTCAGCTTCCCAAATAACTAGGATAACAGACGTGAGCTACTGTACCCATACACCAAAGTCCTTCTGACCAAACCAGTCCAGGTATTTGAATTACAGCCAAATACATGTGTGTAAGTACCATTATAATCAGTAAGTTCAAATGAAAACCAAATTTGTTTTTGAAAATATTTTGATGATACAAAATTTTCTTAACAGTGAGTTGGCTTATAAAAACAATAGCCTTTTAAAATATATTAACTTCTATTCCATCTACTTAAAAACCTACACAACTGAAATTTACAGACTGAAAGGATTCCTGATTGAAACATGAAATTAATCCCCTAAGAACTCTTACACAAGAATGATTCCAAATTCTCATTAAATACCCTCTGTATACTACTGTGAGATGTGTCATAATATAATATTTTCGTATAGGGACATGTTTTCCCCTTTACATATCTGTAAACTTGAAACTGAGTACTTTTTTTCCATCAATAACACTGTATTTGACAATACTGATCTTCACCTTCACTCTTGTGGAAAAGTTTAAAAGTGATCAAACTGTTATTTTAAAAGGCATGACTACATTGTATAATTTTATGACTAATTTAACTTCTTGCCTCTTAGTAGATGGAGAGCTAAACTCAAATATCACCATTTTGGAATTTAGGTACACAGCTGAATAAAACACTACTCTTACTTATGTTTTTGGAGGAAATATCTTGATTTCAGCCATAAATTTCAAGTCTAAGGAAATAGAAATGTGGTCTATAAGCAGAAGATATTCCCATATGTGAATACAATACATCCTAGGAAAAATACCTAATGAAATCCCATTTCTAAAAATAATCTGAATATTAATAAATTTGGGGCTTTATTTAGACCCAAAAGATATTAACAGAGCTTAAAATATTTGTCAAAAGCAACCTCCTTTCATTCTTGCAAGAAATACACTACAAATCATTGAGCTGCCTCACTTCCCATCCCACCTCCAGCTCTGCCAACTCCTGAAAGTGCCCACATTTAAGTATTTTTGCTGTTAGAACATTCCTTCCTGTTTCAGTGAGTTTGATTTTGGAACAACAGGAAGAAAACAAAACAAAATCAGAAAACTCTGAAATATGCTAACCGAGGAGAAGAATTTTGTCTATGCTTTATTATCTTCAAACAATAGGGTAATCACTTTTTTTCCCTATAACTCGATTTTATTCAATAGTCTTCATACAAAAAAATACAAGGCAGTACATATTACCAGTTCTTCTTCATAGTTTTTTACTCAATTTGTTTATAGATTATTAGGTTGCTATAACCTTTCTTTTAATTCTTTTTTTAATTATTATTAACGGCACTATCTGTAAAGGAATGACCACATTACTTCAAGTAAATATCCATTTTGAGTTGTAGAACTTCTACCTTTTTGACTGGTGAGGAACTAAGTATACTCGCAAGGAAAATAAGTTTTTTTGTTTTTTTTTTTTAATTAAGGCTACCTGTAAAAGAATGTATCAGCATGAAAATAGAAACTTATAAAATTAACATTAAGAAATAGAAAGAACTCCATAAAGTACTTCCTGAACACTGGCAGTATTTCCCAATGATGTATTGAAAATGTTCAACACAGCCTTCCTCAAATATTCCCCTTACATGTCATGTCAGGGGCTCAAGGACAATGGAGCAATAAAAAGCCTATTGAAAGCACTTAACAAGTGTTTGTTGGCTAATCTCTATAGATTCTCTAGGATCATTTCCAAAATACCACAATTTCTTCAGAAAAACTTTACAGGCAGCCTGTTATGCCAAAGCCAACATTCTTATCTGACACCTGTATACCCAGTTCTAACCCCAGCAAAGGTACTTCCTGACAGTTTAATAAACCCAGAGGGAGTTTGGCCCTTTTATTTTTACTATCTCACTCCACCACCTTCCTTAGAACAGGTACCCAACATCTAGCTAGCACTGAATTTGAAGATATGAACTGCATTTGACTATAAATCCTCAATTACAAAACTACAGAATCTGTTTTGCACAAATGAACCCATCACACCCCACCCAAAATCACCAACACAACATTTTGAACATGTTAGATTTTATTAAAAATATTTAACATTGTACAAATATTCCAATACAGTTATGGTACATGAACACTGTACCAAAAAGCATGAATTTTATTAAACTGATAATTAATGACCCTATTTTGATATTTCTCATGTTGCTGTATGCATACCAGCAATTTTACTTCTGCAGGAACTTTCAGTCCAATTATAGAAACAGCCTTAGAACATAGTACTAAACATCATAATAGGATTTGTTAAAGCACAATTCTACCTATATGTTATTGAAGGCTAAAGAAGTCCTTTTGGCTCAACCCTCACACAAGTGAGAAATCAAGATAAGATAATGTTCATAGGATCTTGACAAGGTTACTACATAAAATGAGAGCCCTGACTTATACTTGAGCAATTTAACTTTTCCCCCAGAATGCCTCCTTCTTCGGTCCCATGAAATGTATTTTGTTTTAAGTGTACAAAGCCAACAAATTTGCACTGCATTTTCCTTTACTTATATGAAATAATCAGAAATACTTGAGTGTTCCTTAAACTTTCTAAGGAGCATGCTATTTAGTGTAATCATTAAAGTTCTATACCCTGATCTTTCTACACTGATACATGCATAGAATGTGTTAAAAGAGGAACAAGGACCTTAACTCAATGTTGCAATCACTGCAATCCTTAAAAGTCTAATTTCATTTTAGTGATGTACAGTTTGTCTACAGAAAACTTACAGATAAGGGTTTATGTTCATGACACTGACTACCATATGTTTAACATCTAGGAAATTCTTTCTAGACTGATATCCCACACCAATAAAAAGGAAGATATAGTGCTATAAGAATACTGAAGAGGTTCTTCAGGCAGGAAAATCTATAATTACTTTTAATCAGTGCTTATGTCACACTACAATTTTTTTTTTATATAATATGGTCAGAAATGCCTAGTGATTAAATTTAATTTCCTTAATTTATACTTTACCATTGTGGAGTCTCCTACAGACATTTTAATCTATAGCAATTATCTAAATATTGATTACTAATTCTACCAATATCAATCCTACCAGTTGTCTAGGGTTTCAGACAAAACACAAGTTGTTGATAGGTTTGTGTTTCTGCTATATTCAAGGTCTCATTATTTCAGCTATGTAATTTCCTTTTGACCTAAAGTCGTTATTCCACATTGAGCCCATAATTATTTGTCAAATTGCTAAAACTTTATTTATTTATTTATTTTTTTAAGACAGAGTCTCAAGCTGTCACCCTGGATAGAGTGCCGTGGCATCACAGCTCACAGCAACCTCCAACTCCTGGGCTCAAGCGAGTCTTCTGCCTCCGCTTCCCAAGTAGCTGAGACTACAGGTGCCCGCCACAATGCCTGGCCATTTTTTGGTTGCAGCCGTCATTGTTGTTTGGCGGGCCCGGGCTGGATTTGAACCCGCCAGCTCAGGTGTACATGGCTGGCGCCTTAGCCCGTTTAGCCACAGGCACCGAACCAAATTGCTAAAACTTTAAACTTTCATTTTATAATGTTATTTCCAAAGATTCCTAAAAATATTATCTTCTAGTGTTTAAACCCTCCATATTGTCAATACCTACTCATTTTCATTAAAAATTAATGTGCAATAAACATCTCTTCAAGATGCATTATAAGCTAACCTACCCAATGAAAATGTAGTAAATATGACACTAGAAGGACTGAAACCACAGGAAATAAGCAAATTTATTGTGTCTCCAACAGACTTTTTAGATTGTAAGGTGTCTATCTTGATCACTTAAAATATCCTCCTTGAGTACTTCATTATTTCATACTTGAGGCCTTTCCTGCTGATCTGTTACTAATTTGAAAATAAGTAAAGTACTTATTTTATGTTCCTATTAAGAACAGAATTATTTAATACTAAAGTCCTACTTTCTATAAGACTGACATAATTGTCCACTTATAAAATATGGGCATTCTCCCACACTTAATGCCCCACTACTGATCAAAACAAATAGGAAAAAAAGTTCTTACCAACAATTCCACTGGTTATCGTCCCCAGCGAACCCCACCTAGCAAGTCGACATCATGACATGTCAGGTCAGGGCAGCCTCAACCTCGCTTCCCTGATAGTCAGGTGATAAAAGGAAGGAGTTAAAACAGGAAAAGTACACTTGCAGATTTCTGGATAACATCTGAAAATGATTAAAAAACAAACAAAGAAACAAAAAAAAAACAAAACAAAACCAGAGCTTCTGGTAACCTCTAAATAAAATATATATATGTATTTTGAAAGAAAACTTTTCTAAAATGATTAACAACTTCAAATTAAATATTTACATTAAATTATTGACCAAGACATCAAATAAGCAATACATATATTTTTGAAGTTTAAGTGTTTGCATTTCAAAATCAAAACCTAATCAATAAACTTCTAATGTAAAAGTAAACGTGTCTTGTTAATGGATTTGTTATTCTGGTTTCTCCAATCAGTCATCCAATGAACTAGCTACTCAGAACAACTCTACCCCTAAGTTAACAGAAGCTCCCATTAGAGAACATAAACACATTTATAAACCCAGTGCACTCTTTCTATAAGGCTTTTTCTTAGCTGCTCACTTAGAAGACTATACATAACAAAGAATAACACTAATACTAACCTCAGTTAGTTTTAAGAATTCTGGATAGCTCAGTATAAAAAAATTCTCTTCGAAATTTATCAAAATGGCAAATTTCAAAATTTAGAAATCTTTACAATTGACAATAGCCTTATAGCAAGGATTGACTGGAAGGGTTTGGTTTTACAAATACACAATTAATAAAACATAGGTATGATTATATTCAAATGGGCAGAAGGCAAATGATGTAATGAGTTTCAAGAATATCATTATATGGCTTTACACTAAGAGTGGAATTGTATGCCCTTTCTCTTTTGGAATTTAAAATATGTAATTTTTTTGATATAAGCTCATCTTTTTAAAGAGGGTTCACTTCCCAAATCAGATTTCAAAGTCAAATGAGAGAAAAATTATCTCCTACTATCAGAAAGCATTGGGCTTTCTTATGCAGAATAACCCCAGTAACTAAGAAAACTGAAAAAACTATTACGCTGAACTTGTTCACAGAACCATAACTCATTTCCCTCATCTTTTGACAATTAAACTTAGATTTATTAGAAATCTGGCAACTTATTAGAACTATTTTGCTTTTAAAAATTAAAATGCCTTCATATAAATACATACATTGAAGCAACTGCTATAAATGAGTGATCAAATAAAAATTAGCATTCCAGTATGGGAAAAGGGTAAATATATCAATCTCAGGTGGGTACCTACTAAAAAGAGGTCTACCTTAACATATTTCCCAATACACACTTTACTGTAATAGGCTTATAAATGAAGCCTGTTTTAAAGCAAATCAATTAGGTTGAGGAATAAAAAAGATTCAAAGGCAGGAGAGCAGGAAACCAAATTCCTCAGAAGACATAATTTGTGCCTATTAAAAAAAATGCATGTCTAGAATAAAAGACCTTCAGTCAACATTTTTCAAGTGCATATATTATAAAGGTTCATTTCTGTGAAGAGTTGAGTTCTGAATCTATTTTCTCTTAATGTTATATATACAACATGAAAAAGGAAAAGCTCTGAAGTGAGATTTAATATATAGGGTTATGCCTTTTGATTTAAAATAGCCATAAAACCTATAAAGCAAATATTAGAGGGGCACCTCTGCAGATATATTTTTAATTGGTGAGAGGGACAGAAGAGGAAGTGGCCACTTTAAAACTCAAATTACAACTTGCAATCGAAGGAAAGAATTTTGACACGGAACTCAGGTTTTATTCTTATGTTTTTGCTAGGGTTTTATATTTTAGGATGGGTAGGGGAAGCACAATAAATTACTCTTCCAAATCATTTCTACTCCTAATTTTCTTCATGACAACATTGCAGCTCAAAACATCCAATTTCTAAGAAATACAAACAACTCAAATTTTATTTGTAGAATTTCTTCTTTGCAAGAAAAATCAGGACTTTATTTAAGTGTAATTAGATTTATAGTTAAAACTTCAAATTGTAAAAGCAGCATTTAAAGAATGTTTGGTGTCTTTACTTACATACATGGGCATTAAAAAACAACTGGATCTAAGTCTTACCAAGTAAATACCCATGTTAACTAGAAACTACTATACAACAGACCATATAAATCCTCCATCAGTTTCTAAAAAAATAAAAGGGACTATTAATAAGGCCTGTTAAACCACTATACTGTGTAATGACTGCACTTTGAAAAAGAAATGAGATCAACAAATATTTTATTTGAAATAAAAGCCATGAAACCCAAAATATGATCTAACCAAACTCACAAGGAATTAAGTGGCTTATGATTTCTGAATCTGCTATTCCTATCACAAGACACCAAACAAGAATAAAACAACAAAAAAAATGGTGTGTCCATTTTAATTATTCCCCAATGGCTTATATTTTTATCATTTAAAAACATTTTTGAACCACCTAAGTATAAGGTGAAAGGAGAAATTTAATGATACTTTGAAAATGATCCCAGCTTTTCTGTACTATAAAGTTTAGATTCTCTTGTTCCTCTCATTCTTAAGCAAAAAAAGTCATTATAATAATTAAAATTTCTAAAGGAAATAGAGAAATAAATGCTATGCCTTGGCCAACAAAAAATTTAGCCACTAGGGATAGCAAATTGAATAAAAGTAATGGAGGTGCTAACAGAAAGAGTTACGATTCTATTTTTAAGCCTCTCTTACAAGGCCTGAGTGTTTCTCAAAGCAAATTTACACAGCAATAGGAAATTATATTCCTAATCCAGTAACTGAAACAGTAGTCGTGACCATGTATACTAAAACTGAAGTCCACAGTGCAATTGATGCCATAATACTAACAGTTTTCCCTGTATGTAAATTCACTTATCCAGCAAATAAGGTCTCCAGCCACAAATTATCCTTAATAGAAAGAATATGGGTCAAAATAAATTGCAGTCTGCTTCCCCAACCCCTTTTATTTGTTTTAATAAAATTTATCCAATGCCTGCAAGAATATTCAAAAGTCTTTGTACCTGTTGGTTTTTTTTTAAATAAAGGATAAAATTTCAAAATTAGAATAGTCTGAGAAAACACCAATCAATAAAGTGCTACTTGAAATAAATACTTGAATTTAGACTAATCCTCAACCTGATAGCCACGATACATGTTGGAATAGACAAGAAATTTTGCATGAATTTGATCACTCACATAGGCAGTTATACTTTGAAAACAATATTCCTTGTAAGGATTACGAATAAAATAATGTTTTAGGACACAATTGAATTTGAAATAGGTAATGTTTTGAATAGATTTTTGAGTTTTATTGAAATCTTACATGAACAAGAAATTGGAAATACAATCACATCAAAGAACAAATTGTCACGGCTTTGACGTTTAAGCCAAACAAATTTTGTAGGGCAGATTTCAAAAAGGTGTGAAGTTATAACAATTTAAAAACACAGTTAACCTACTTCTAGGAATGCAAAACATACAATCATAGGTTATTTTCAATACAAGAAAACTTAAATTTGTTTCCTTTAATTTCTTAAAACTACTAAGACAAAGCACTAGCTTGTATTTTTATTTACAGCATA
>CAUYRH010056803.1:0-12676 GCA_963574655.1 Perodicticus potto
AAAATAAAAAAATAATAAATCCTTACATCAAAAAAGTAGGAAGACCATAAAGTAAAATATTCACATCACACTTCAAGAAACTAGAAAAACAAGAACAAACCAGAGCTAAAGTTAGCAAAAGAAACAACAAAGATCAGATCAGAATTAAATGAAATAGAAACAAAATATACATATACACACACAAAGGATCAATGAAGCAAAATATTGTTTCTTCAAAAAAGTAAACAAAATTGATAAACCACTAGCTCTAGACTAACCAATAAAAGAAGAGAGAACCAAACAAACTTGGATGTAAAGGAAGAGACTTTACAACTGATGGCACCAAAGTACAAAAGGTCACCAGAGACTCACAAACTGGAAAACCCAGAGGAAATGGGTACATTCCAGGAAACAACCTCCCAGGACTGAATCAAGAAGAACTAGAACTCCTGAACAGATCAATAACAAGCAGTGACATTGAGTCAGTAATAAAAAAAATCTCCAAACAAATAAAAACACAGGACCAGATGGATTCACAGCTGACTTCTACCACACAGACAAAGAAAAGCCAATTTCAATCTTCTTGAAACCGTTCCATGTTCTCACTCATAAGTGCGAGCCAAATAACATTACACATGGAAGCCAAGTGGAAAGCAGCGTGGGGGACAGAGTGGAGGGCAGGGACAACATAGACTCAGAGGGGTGGGGGACAGAAGGCCACCTGGTGGGCACAATGCGCATAGCTCCGGCAATGTGTGCGCTGAAGGTACAGACTTCAACATGGTGCGACTGATCAAAGCAGTAAAATTAGATTTGTGCTCCATGAACATATACAAATAAAACAAATTCAAAGATAAAAAGGGAGAATTAAAATATTTTACACAATGAAATTTTTTAAAAAGATTTTTAAAAAGTAATCCTAGCACTCTGGAAGGCTGAGGCAGGTAGATCGCTTGAACTCAGGAGATCAAGATCAACCTAAGCAAGAGCGAGACCCCCACCTCTACTACAAATAGAAGAACTAGCCAGGCATTGTGGTGGGTACCTGTCAGTCCCAGCTACTCAGGAGGCCGAGGCAAGAGGATTGATTGCTCCAGCCCCAGAGTACGGGGCTGTTGTGAGCTAGGCTGACTCCAGGACACTTTAGACAGGGAACAGAGTGAGAGTCTATCTCAAAAAGAAAAAGAAAAAAATATTCTTGCCTAAAATCTGCAGACACAGTTCTTGAAATCCTTTTCTTCACTTCGTGGGGACGCTGCACGCCCACTGGGTACACTGCCAATAACACCGTCACACAGACTCACAGTGTGGCTTCACAAATTTTTTTAATTCTTTGCTCTTTCTTAGTTTTCTGACACAATCACAAGTTGAAACTGGATGATGGATTTAGCCAGAAGGAAGTGAAGTACCAGACTGGCCCCTCAGCAGGAGCAACTCTGCTCTGGAGGCACAGCCTCTGTCCCGGGGTTTGACATAATCGGCAGGTCCATGAGCCTCATGCACAGTAAGCCTTGCACTCCAGGCTCCACCTGGGTTAAGAATTCTGATTCTGGGGTGGCACCTGTGGCTCAAAGGAATAGGGCGCTGGCCCCATATGCCGGATGTGGCAGGTTCAAACCCAGCCCTGGCCAAAACAAACAAAAAAAAACTGCAAAATAAATAAATAAATAAAATTGTTTTGCGTGTAGAGAGAGAAAGAATGAGGGAGGGGTGGGGAAAGGAAGAGCAGAGGGAGGGAAGGAGCAAAGGGGTTGGGGTCTTGGTGTGTGCCACACCTTTTGGGGGCAAAACATGATTGTAAGAGGGACTTTAACTAACAAATGCAATCAGTGTAACCTGGTTTCTTGTACCCTCAACAAATCCCCAACAATAAAAAAAAAAAAAAGAATTCTGATTCTGGAGATCAGAGACTGTGCATTACATCCCTCACAGCCCACAGTGATTTGTACATCATAAGCAAATACTGAAAACCTTTTACTAAATGAATGAATGACTCCAGGGGAAAAAGAGCGCTGTTGGTTACTGTCATTTTCATTTAAAAAAAAAAAAAAAGAAGAAGAACAGGTTCTTGACATGTCTCATGGTCGCCTAGAACCATGAGGAAATTATGACAAAAGTCACTTCAGTACTTAGGTTTGTCGTTAAACTCACAGTGCATGCACCCAAGTATGAGCCTAGGGAGGGCCTACAGGGAACCCTGCCTAAGTGGGAAAGTCAAAGAGAAACCTCCTACCAGTTAAAAATACACACAACAGCCTCTCATATAGCTTCATTTAGTTGAAAATAAAACTGAGCCCCTAGTTCCCAGCATGAACAGTATGAAGCCTCAACGGACTTCAGAGGAAACAGGCAGGCCCCATAGCCAAAGGGGCAGGGCCTACAGGGCTCAGACCCTGGCTCTGGTGACTGGCTCAGTGCTGGTCCTTGTGGGACACAAGTAATTTCTGGGCATCTGGGAAGAAGCCAGGCTGTGCTTCAACACCAGGGGGAAGACGGCCACTCTCCCCAATGATGCAATGTAAGGCCTAGTGCTGTGGTAGCCACTTTGTGCCTTGAGGGAGTCTGACCCGAGGATAGGCTAATCCTTAGAAAGCAGAGCCCAGAGGCCTTCTTCTGGCCACAGATTAGAAAGTTTGGGGAGGCTGCTGGTTGTTCTTCTCCCTCCCTCCTTCTGCTTGAGTCAGAAGTGGCAGCAGCAGCAGTGGAGATTACAGAGCTAGCATTATACTGGGCTTTACTCAGCAACATGAACTCTAGGAGCTCACAGGACCCCTTCACCAGGGAGGGGACAGGTTGTGTGTAAGCCAAAAGGGACAACACCCCTAGGGTCAGGGACTGAAGTGCACCTGCCCAGAGTGGGAGGGTCACACACGACACCTGTCCCATCTGCTTCTTCTATCCCATCTGAGAAGCTTGGTGTACAAAGTGTATGCTGAGCCCGTGCCCTCCATCACTCGAGTAGCTGTACATTAACCTGGGAAATCAGGGTGAGAGCTGGAAAAAGGTGGGATGAAGGGTCTGGGCAGAAGCTGACGTCCAAGTCTCAGGGGCCTCACAGAAGGAGGACAGAGTCTGGCCTTCCCCAGAATGCACAGAGCATGGGCTTTCCTCCCTCCTGCTGCAAAGACACTCTGGCAGTCACTCTCCCTCTGCTCAGGCTTTGCTCACTAAAGAGATTTTCATTTACTTCTTCCTCCACCCAGTACTCACAGAGCACATCCAGCCTGGCTGGGGACGGAAGCTGAGGAAGAAGTTCTCCATTAGAACCAACAGAAAAGCAGGGTCACCTCTCACCTCTGACACCAGTTACAAGTTCAGGGGTCTCCAAGACCACTTTCGGTTTTGATAAATTTCTAGGACTCAAGGAACTCACAGAAAGCTGTTAAAGTCACAATTATAGTTTGTTAATATCAGGACACTGATTAGAGTGGGCAGGGGAGGGCCAGGTGGGCAGCGTCCAGGAGGGCTCTAAGTGTACAATTTCCAAGTGTCCCTCCCAGGGGAGTCTCGGAAAGCATTAATACTCATGACACTGACGCATGACAGTACACATAGACTATAGCCCTCCAAGGACACTTACCCTAGCTGGGTGTCCAGAGTCTTTGCTGGGTTCTGGTTTGGCTGACGCCTCCCGTCTCCGGCCCTGGCATTCTTAGCATAGACTATTTGGGGAGGCCCCCAGCCCCCGGTAATAAAGACACTCGTATCAGACAGGGCATTCCAGGGGTCTAGAGGTCACCTCTGGGAGCCCAGAGTAAAGCCAGACTACTCTCTGGGCAAGATAAACGAGGGATCCTGGTGTGGACTGCTAACTGCTACATTAGAGGAAGGGAAGAGCACGCCTCACCCTGAACTTGAGGAGATGCAAAAGGCCCTTCCAGGCAGCCCCACCTCACTGTAATCTACTGTTCAAGTGCAAAAGTTTAATGGAGCCACTTAATAAATTAAAATGTGTTTTTCAGAACATAATTGTTGCTCTGTCCTCCCTTGCTTTATAGGAAGACTCGAGAATCAATAAATACCAAGGCCCAGACTCCTGTGGCTTATTTTTCTGCAAGCCCTTTGTCTCCTTGGCTCCTGAGAGGAACATGGCACTTTAATAACAGGCATCATTAAGAAAGGAATAGAGGGACTTTGGGGCAAAGTTATCTTCCTCTGGGACAGTCCGTCTGGGCCGGAGGCCCCTGCAGGGTGGGAGATCTGGGCAGGCAGCTCCACGAGGTGGCTTCTTCCTTCTGCAGTTTGCCTACATCCAGGGACGGCAGTACCATTTGGAACAATATTTGTTTCAGGGAGACTCTGGCCTCAGTGACACAGCCAGGGGCAGCTTCACAGCTGTCCAACCTGGGCAAACACACGGGGCTCCACACTCACACTGAACAGCCTGTTCTGACGTCTTGAAATTCTGAATTTTCTAACTAAAGGCCCCGTGTTTCCCTTTCACACAGGGCCCACAGAGTAAGTGCCCATCCTGCCACCAGTCAGCAAAGAGTGGCTGAGAGGCCTTGCCACAGAGCGCGGAGTGCTGAGTGTGTAGGGGAGATGCTCACTACAAGGCCCGGTCTCCTGGGTGGGCGGGGAGGCAGGAACTTGGGTGTGGGGGACAAAGAGGCAGGGAGAGGACAGCGCATGCCCTTGTCCTGACCACTGCTGCCACTAGGCGGGGCCTGGACCCACAGGGGAGGAGGGACCCCAGCCGCACCTTCCACACCTGCAAACTTCCCAGAGGCTGAGGAGTGGGCTGGCCCTCCCTAGAGACCAGGGGAAAAGGAAATTTTCCTCAGAACCAAGATGTCCAGGCTCGGCGCCTGTGGCTCAAGTGGCTAAGGCGCCAGCCACGTACATCTGAGCTGGCGGGTTCGAATCCAGCCCGGGCCCTCCAAACAATGATGGCTGCAACCAAAAAAAAAAATGGCCAGGTGTTGTGGCGGGCACCTGTAGTCCCAGCTACTTGGGAGGCTGAGGCAGGAGACTTGCTTGAGCCCAGGAATTGGGGGTTGCTGTGAGCTGTGATGCCACCGTACTCTATCCAGGGTGACAGCTTGAGGCTCTGTCTCAAAAAAAAAAAAAGAACCAAGAAGTCCAAATCCCAAGTGAGAGTAGCAGAAATGACTGTGAGTTCCTCTTCCACACTCTTCCATGAAGAATGCCTGCAGACAACGGCATTCTGGGCACACGGCTAAGGCTACCAACGAGGGCCACGATACTCCAGAACCTGGCCAGGTCTCTTCCACACGTTTCCTTTTTTAATCCTCCCAAACACAATAGTGCCCATCATTCCTCGGCTCTGCCAGATGAGGAAGCAGAGTCGGAGAGATCGGGTAACTTGCCCACAATGGCCCCATTGAGACCTGAGTCTACCCCCGGACCACTACAGCCATCAGTCCCAAGGACCCCAAGGGGACTTGTGTGGTTGACATTAACAGCGTGTCTTCAAGGCCTTGTTAGGGGTGGCCATGTATCCCCCAGAATTCAGATACTGAAGCCCTCAGCCCAGGACCTCAGCACGTGACCTTACTTGGAAGTAGGATCATTGCAGATGGAATTAGTTAAGATGAGGCCACACTGGAGTAGCATGGGCCCGGATCCCACGTGGCCTGTATTCTTACCAAAGGGAAATTTGGACACCGAGACAGGCACACAGAGAGGACGCCACATACAGTCCTGCCACAAGCCCAGGACTGCCAGAAGCTGGAAGGGAGGCCTGGGGCAGACCTTCCCCCCCGCACCCAGGGTGAGCGTGTCCTGCTGACGCCTTCTCCTCAGACTTCCCGCCTCGGACTGTGGGAGAATCTGGTCTCTCAGCCTCGTTCGTGTAGTTCGTATTAACAGACCCAGCAAACTAATACAGGTCTCCTCAACTATTTTCGACATTTTTGTTGTATCATCACGACATTCCAGAGAGGATTACGGGAGCAGACCTCCTCACATCCATTGAATAGTGACCTGAGGCCCTGAAGGGCAGAGGCTCACCCAGACCACGCACGTGAGGGGCAGTCGGGACTGGAACACCCACCTGGCTCAGCCAGAAGCCCTTCAATCCCTTAAGGCAGAATTGAGAACATAAAATATTTCAAAGGAAAAATGTGTGATGTAGAAGAAATGTTTTGAAGGTTTTATTTAAATAAACTAGAATAAAGTAACAGCAGTTAAGTAACAGCAGCACCACAGCATGGATTCAGGATTGCAACAATTGGATGAGGAACAGTCAACTTTGCATTTCAAGTAATGGAAAAATGTAGAATGGACCATTCACAAATCATTTGAAATTTCATTTTTCCAGTTGAGAAACTGAATATACAAATGCCCCACAGCAGACCATGTGGAGAAATATTCAGACCTTGTCTGCAGCCCAGAGGGCAAGACCATGACCTCCATGGCGATTGGCCCCAAATGACCTCCACTTGGTCACACCTTCTTTCTTCCGGGCTCTGCCTTCACATCCAATTTGTCCAATTTGGGGCCAATGAGAGGAAGCCAAATGTGCTCTCCCGGCCAACGCGCAGGCGTCTGACTCTAGTTCATACAGCTCAATCTCTCCTGTTCCAGGGCCTCCCTTGGGGTGCCCCTGGAGCCCCCTTTTCCCCATTTAGGGCTCTCCCACTCCTCGACCTGCCTCAGTGTCTCTGCCAAGCCTCGGGATGGGGGCCTGTCAGGATTGGGAGCACACTAGAGAGAGAAAGAATTCTCACTCAAAGATTAAGATAGAAGTAAAAGGTTCGACTTTACTTTACTTGAGAGAGAGAAGAGAAAGAGGAGAGAGATGCGTGGCATGAAAAGAAAGAAGGGAAGTGCTGCTGAGCAGAAGAGGCTCGGGTATTCATGGGAATTATTACAGGAAAATAAAGGGTTAACGCTGCAAGCTGATACAGAAGCCACTCGGGGCTCCTCAAGGCTCGGAAACAAACTCTGAGAGACGCTGGTTGAGCTTACAGACAAGCTGAGCCCCAGGTGGATGATCAAACAAAAGGGCAGTTGTGCAGTGAGTTTTCTCTGTGAAGGGGCTTCAGTGCTGCCTGGCTGACCCTCTGACTTTCTGTGTGACAGCTTATGTTTCTCAGCAGTGAGTCTTACCGGGGCCCACTCGCTTGCCAGAACGAGCTCTGACTCCATTGCCTCTGCCTGCTCTAGGCAGTTGGTTCTCCTTTAGTACCACACAGCTCTATTGCAAATTACTTATCCCCAGACTAAAAAAGAAAACAGTTTTATTTTTGCTCTTCCTCTGCATTCTCCATCAGAGGTGCTGCCGCGTAGTGAGAGTGCAGGGCAGCAAGGCTCTCCAAGGCCAGGTCATCCGGAGCCAATGGCATCAGAAACTTTTCATCTAAACCACAAACACAACGCCCACTAAAACTGCTAAAATGAACAGAAGTTATTTTCCTTGTTTAGAATATTCCCCATAGCACACAATGCTAACTAAACATTATAATAAAGAAATCAAAGGTTCTCCCTCGAGAACAAGAGGTGAGTCAGGACAGCTCTCCTATTTCTACTACACACGTGAAAGGAGGTTGTTTCCCCAAAGAAGCAGAAATCTGAGGTCACAATGGTCACCACTGCCACACTCACCAACTCCCACAGTTAACACTGTGGAGTCAGCATCTGCAACTCCTCTCCCTTCAGTTTTGTTTATGTTTGAAATAGAACCTCAAAAGATGGAAATTATATCCCTTTTTTAAAGAGAGTAATAGACTGATTTTTCCATTATCTTAGATGAGTATGAACATAAAAAGGAAATGAAAAATAGCAAAGAAATGCCAAATAGTACATTTTGTTAATTACAATCTTTCTGCAAAGTACCAAAATACCGTCTGTAACTTTAATTTTCCTTAATTATTTATCACTAATGACTATCAAAAGCACCACTATCATTTCTCTTCAGTTCACAGTAAAATAAAATATTTTAAGTAAAAAAAAAACACTTATTTAGAAAACACAACTTCTCTCTCACGTAAATGTCTACTGAGAGCAAGAATGCAGAATTTCCTCCACAGACAAACTCCCCTGAGGGCAGCTTTTCAAGGGGGAATCCCACAAAGATGGGTCCCCAGGCTCTGATGGCTGGTGTGAAGGGTGGGGTGCACGTGCGCCCCAGGGCAGAGCATTTGGGAAAGGCTGCATGCCACGCTACTGTGGCTTTGGCTCAAGACACAATGTGCCCAGTGTACTGAACGCTCTCAGGCCCTGAGTGTTTCCTAAACACATTTGATCTTAGAACTTGCTGTACGCTCAGGAACATTGCTTAGTATGAAGCCACAGTTCACTTTGGCGTGCTCCCCCCTGGGGATCACTGGCCTGACTCCTGTGTAATCCTGTGAATTTGACTCTGCCCCATGGACTGATCACATCAGTCCTTCCTCAATCAATGTCATTGATTTCCTCCCTGATAAGTGGGGTGGGCAGGGTTGCTGAATGGGTCAATCTCACAGTCTATAACTTGGTCATCCCCACAGTTCATCTCTAATATTGGGGAACAGACACCACATCCACTTCCTGATCTGTTCAAACTGGCCACAAGCATTGCCTGGTGTAGGGACCTAACAGGTATAATTCCAGTGTTCACAGCCCAAGGCTTCCCAGAACAATCCACTGTGATGGTGGAGTTTAAATTATACACAAAATCTACACACATACATATGCCCACAAATGTATACCCCTTTACGCGAATATATGAACTATTTCATTGTTAAGAGAAGAGAAAAAACCCTGAAAATTTGTCCCAGGTATGGTTACTGAACCCAATCAACATAATTGTTATTCTATTTCCATGTGAAATTAAGTACCTACTTTACCATGTCATGAAAATAACAACTTCTCAGAGCACCGGCACAATGAACTTAGTGCACACATCATTACTATGACTGGGCTAATGACTGGCACTAAATTACAGAGGACACTCCCCCTGGAGACAGTGCTGTGCACACAGTCTCAGCACAATGGCTGGCAGCTCTTTAAAAGTTACCCAACTGTAAATCAGCCCGGACACGAACTGCACATTACCAGAAAGTTTATAATGGTATTAATCTTTGCCATTAGGGGACATTTAAGTTATGTATAGCATGGCAATAACATTCTTAAACTCTAATTCAGAGAGCAGTAATTATATCGTGCAATAATGTTTTGATTACCTATAAACTTTAATTTATGGTGGACATAAGTCCTAATGAATAAATATGTTAAAACATGCCAATTCAGCTCAAGAAAATGATTGCATAATCAGAAATGCAAGTCTAGTGCACCATCCTAATTAAGACATAAGATGGAGGGAGAGAAATACCAATTAGTCATTTGTACCTTTATAGCTCACAAACCTACTTCTCTAGCCAGCTTATTTCTAATTATTATTTTCCGTGTCTAGCTCCTTTTCTACACAGTGCTGTATCATAAATTCTTTTTTAATTGTTCTTAAATACCACTGATCCTGGACAAATCCCAGTAGCTTTTTTCCTACAAAAGAAAGCACAGTGGGGGGGGGGCACTTCTAAATTTAGAAGGGAAATTATCTTATTAGTACTCAACTTTGAAAACTAGCTGCATTCACTAGCTATAAAATTTATTACAGTAAACTTCAGAAAGTCCGATCCCTTCCTTCAGCTAAAGGTAACAGTTTCTGGCCGGGCTGACTCCCGTCCCTTCCCCCGAGTATTACTCTGCTCACTGACTTCCAGCCAGTGTCCATCGCCCCTGGCTGCACCTGCCAAGCCCGTCAGTCTGGCACTGTCCTCATTTCCCGCTCCGGTTCCAGTTGAGGGCGCCGGGCAGTGCTCACCCCCACCCCGCTTCACCTCCACTTCCAGGTCTGCTCCGGGCCTCTGAGGAAAGATCCTTCCTCCCTGGGTCACAACTTGCACCTGTGTCAGCCTTTGATGCAGCACAGACCTGGACACCCACTCCTCTGTTTAAAAACCTTCTGCGTCTCTGAGGACTTTGTGGTCAGGATCAAGGTCAAAGTTCCCAGCCCTGCCGCGGGACTGCGCGGCTCTCCTGCACCCCCACAGCCCACGCTTCCTCCTGCCCCAGGCAGTGTATCAGAGAATCACTTGACATTACTGACACCGGGCTAGCTTCGACCCACAGAGCGCTCATCTTGCCCAACATGTGCCTTGTCCACCTCCCGGACGGCTCCACTACTGGCCGCACGGGGCCGCTGGAGGCCGCGTGGCACCGCGCTCCCTCCTCCGCGGCCCCTTCACCGATCGTGAATACGTGGGGGGCTGAGATCCACGCCCATCTCTTCTGCCAGGACGGTGCGTAGTAAATAAGCAACCCAGAGCCCAGCAAGCACTGGAAACAAAACAAAACTCCAGGCGGGAAGGGCCGGGTGCAAGCCCACCGCCCGCAGCGGGAGGCCCAGGGCTGCGCAGGGGACAGGGCGGGGGGCACAGCCCCACGAGCTGGCGCGCAGGGGAGCGGGGTTTCCACCAGCTTCCTCAGCCGTCCGGTGTACCTCCTCTCTCTCTCGAGTTGCTCGGTGGCTCGGGGTCATGTGGCCCCCAACTCCAGCAGGGGAAGGAATGCAGACAAGACAGAAATGAAATCCCATCAACGTGCACCAAGCAGAAGCCAAGAGCCACGACCAAGTCTGAACTCAGCGTCAGGATGGCCTGCTCTCCACTGCTCTCCACTCCACCCCACACCCTGGAGCCCTGTTAGGACAGGACAGGAAGCACCTCAGCAGAAACCCTTCATGAGAAGGGCACTACTGCCCACCACAAAGGAGAAGCAGAAGAAAGTCTGCTCAAGGCCAGGGTCGGTCTGAACCCTAAATATTAGAAAGACAGCCGGTGGTGTACCACTCACATTTTACTTGACATCATAAACTCTTAACGTTTATAATTAATTTTTTTAATAATTTAAAGTCACATTCCTCTCTTACCAACTAAAAACTTCTGAAATTCTTCATAAAAATACACTATTAGCAAATATATGTATATCTACATATGACTATATACGCATATAATGTATGATGGCACACACAGAAATAATCTATGGCACCCCAAAACAAAAAATAAGACCTAGGAAGTCAACCTGAGATGATAAACAGCTGCTCACTTTTGAGAAACAATACAGGGTAAAAAGAGTTAATATTCTTTTTTTTTTTTTTTTTTTTTGAGTCAGAGCCTTAAGCTGTCACCCTGGATAGAGTGCAGTGGCATCACAGCTCACAGCAACCTCCAATTCCTGGGCTCAAACGAGTCTCCTGCCTCCACCTCCCAAGTAGCTGGGACTACAGGCACCCGCCACAACGTCTGGCCATTTTTGGTTGCAGCCGTCATTATTGTTTGGCAGGCCCGGGCTGGATTCAAACCCGCCAGCTCAGGTGTACGTGGCTGGCGCTTTAGCCAGTTGAGCCACAGGCACCGAGCCAAGAGTTAATACTCTAAAACTAAAAGACTTTCCATAATGATGCCAAGATCAAACTATAGTTTCTTTTCCTCTTTTTGAAAGGGTTTTTTTCCATCTAAGTAAAATTGATGTAATTGCCAATTAAAGTCTCACACAATTATTTTGCCAATCATTTTATATTTCTATCTAACAAGTCTGACAGTTACTTTTAAAAGAAATATTATGAAATATTCTTCAATTAAGTAAAGAATTATTTAACAGATAAAGATTCTTAATGGGACTCTCTTGCAGTTTTATATAAGCGGCGCAGTTGATTAACCTCACAAGCTTATTTGGCACAATCACAATTTTCACAGATGAAGCAGAAAGGACAGATCTCAGCGAATTGATCACAAACAGCCCGTACTTCAGTCACACGGGGCTCATCACTCACCTCAGTAAAGCCGTAGGATGAAATGTGACAACCATACCTGTCCTCAAGGTCTCCCGTGGGGTAACCTCCCCTGTGGCAGGCGCTCGCCAGAGGGGAGGGCGGGCCAGAGCACAGGCTCCAGCACCTTCCCTTCAGACGCATGAAACACCTACCGAACTCCAGACTTGAGAGGCAGAATTGATGATAGCATTAAAACTCTTAAGGCAGTGACAATTAACATCCCAGACACTCACCATCAGCTTTTACCTAAAGTTATCCAGACATGTGCTGCTTCTCTGTATGAGTACCCGCAGCCTAGAAAATCAGTGAGGGTTCCTTTTCAGTAGGGATTTCACTTGGTAAGTATTTACTGGGCACCTACCATGTGCCAAGGCCCAGGGGACAAAGATAAGCCACATATGGCCCCTGTTTCCCAGGAAGTCATCTGATGAGAGATGGGAGGCCTAACTGCTACACGCACAGATCGACTCTCTCCACTGACAGGAGATGTGAGTGAACACCCCAGGAGGGTGGGGACACTCAGGGAAGGGGGATGTCTCTGGGGACACTTACTTCAGGATGCAGTCCACCATGTTGCCACCTAAGCAACATGTCCATGGAACAGGGATATCCAAAAACAAAGATATCCTCGCATGGCTATCAAAAGAAGTCTCCCAGGCTCAGCGCCTGTGGCTCAACGGGCTAAGGCGCCAGCCACGTACACCTGAGGGGGCGGGTTTGAATCCAGCCCGGGCCGGCCAAACAACATCAACGGCTGCAACCAAAAAATGGCCTGGCGTTGTGGCGGGCACCTGTAGTCCCAGCTACTTGGGAGGCGGAGGCAGGAGACTCACTTGAGCCCAGGAATTGGAGGTTGCTGTGAGCTGTGATGCCACGGCACTCTATCCAGGGTGACAGCTTGAGGCTCTGTCTCAAAAA
>CAUYRH010056805.1:0-32452 GCA_963574655.1 Perodicticus potto
TGACAGCTGCAACCAAAAAATGACCGGGCGTTGTGGCTGGGCGCCTGTAGTCCCAGCTACTTGGGAGGCGGAGGCAAGAGACTCACTTGAGCCCAGGAATTGGAGGTTGCTGTGAGCTATGATGCCACAGCACTCTATCCATGGTGACAGCTTAAGGCTCTGTTTCAAAAAAAAAAAAAACAAAAAAAAACTATGGAACAAAATCCCTTGTACTAATCCATGCACCCAAACTTTTATCTAAGTGAGTTTTTAGTCCAAAGCACAGGCTTTTAATGAAATTACATATTATATTAACTCCTTAAAACAAAAATAATAGTAGTAATAATAATAATAAGATAAATGCTGCTCAGTGGAAATGGTTTTCATTTGCTTTTCATCCGACCTGAATACCCATAAGTTCTGTGACTATGACGTGCTAGAAGTAACAGGTTTGTATTCTTCACTCTTTCCTCTTAAAGAAAATTCATCCTAGATCCCCTTTTCTTTATTCACAAAAATTTTAATGTTAAAAAAATGACTCTTATTGGCAGTCAAATACTAAGCTCGGTGTTGGAAATTGAAACAAACAAGCAAAACTGGGCTCTATTTACATTTTTCCATTTATTATGTTTACACATCTCATTTCGCAGGGTTCTTGTTATTTCCTGTGCTGAACCAGTTCTTTCGCATGCTGTTCTTATTGTTTTGGTGGAAAGAGGAGAGAAAAAAGGTAGAAATCAGTTTTAAATGATTCTATCTTCATCACAAGTGTTCTCAAACATTTCCATTCATCTTTTGTGCTCCCTACTCCTTTTCTGACTCAATTGACATTTCAAGTGGATCAGATTGCTTTGAAAATAAGAGGTAAGATTTCTAAGTCACCGTGACTATGACTCTGAAGGCACATGACATTCCTACTATGGAGCACTCAGACGGTGGAGGTGGGTCACCCACAACCACTTAGGTGAACTTCTTCTACATAAGGACAATTCTGGGGGGAAGATTGAAATGGGATCATCTACCTTTGCATGGTATTACATCAAACCACATTATTTGGCTAATTTTATCTTTGCGACCACCCTGGAAAGCAAGTTTTTCCATCTTTAATTGCTTAGTTATGAAGATAGAAGCAGAGAGATGAAGGGATGAAGCAAAGATCTCAGAGCCAAAAAGTGGTAGATGTGAATCCAGCCAGGTTTCCTAATTCTAACTCACCATCCAGGGTCTCAAAAACATTATAATTACAGGACCTTGTCTCTGTACCAAAAATGTTATACAAATGGCTGAGCTTATTACTTTTAAGATATAACAAAAATTCTATGTATAGTAAAATTTCAAATTAGACTTTTCTCATCCACTAAAAATCACTCATTTAGCTCATGGCTTACGTTGTCTTCTAGTACAATTAGACGTATCTGTGTTGTTTCCACTGTGTGTGCTGTGCCCCATCTAGAACCTGCCATATAGGAGAGATACAGTAAATATTTACTGAAAACATGGAGGAAAAACAGATGAATGAGAAGCAAATATTTAAATTATTAGCCATATTCACGATAGCATAAACACTTCTATTTTTTTCACCAATCTCTTCCCATTTTCAGGTTTTCAAATTGGAGGTAAAAAGAAAGAAACAAAAATCCTGAAGTGGGGAATCATTTCCTAGGAAGATCGTGGAGGCACTAACAGCAGCCAGATGGGCCATATGCTCTTAGAGAGCAAAACTTTAAGCTGAAACAAAAAATGTCACAAAGAAAACATGCAAAGAGCATTGTGAAGTAAGAAAAATCTGAAAAAGAATGCCATAATTGGGGTAGTGAACATTTGGAAAGTGGTGGAACCACACAAGACTTCAAAGACTTCAAGATTAAACTGGGAACAGTAAGAAAGATTGTTTTTTCTTCTTTTTTAGGGGAGAGTGTTTTTTAAGTCTATCTATATATAACCTCCTGTTTACCATTAAGAACAAATGTCAAATCTCTCAGATAGAATTATTTCTCAATGTAAGCCCAGATTTTCCCATAGTTTAAGATCATGTATGGAAGAGTTTAGAATCAAACATCATTACATAAAGAATCATAAAAGAGCCCAAATAGCCAAAACAACCCTTAGCAAAAATAACAAATCTGAAGGCATCACATTACCTGACTTCAAAATATACTACAAAGCTATAGTAACCCAGCAGCATGGCATTGCTATAACAGCAGACACATAGATCAATCAAACAGAAAAGAGAACCCAGAAATAAAACTATACATCCACAACCAACCGGTCTTTGACAAGACAGACAAAAATATCTCCTGGGGAAAGGATAGTCTACTCCATAAACAGTGCTGGGAAAATTGGGGAGTCATATGCAGAAGCCTGAAATCAGACCCCTCTCGACATACACCAAAATTAAATCAAGATGGATTAAAGACTTACATATAAAATTCTAAAAGAAAACTTAGAAAAATCTCTTGTGGCCTTTGGCCTGGGCAAAGAATCTATAACTTAGACCTCAAAGCAAATGCAACAAAAACAAATAAATGGGACTTAAATAAAATAAAACATTCCTGCACAGTGAAAGAAATAACCAACAGAATAAATAGACAATCTACAGACTGAGAGAAAATATTCCCAAACTATAGATGTGACAAAGGGCTGACATTTAGAATCTACAAAGAAATTAAACAAATCAGCACAAGAAAAAAAAAAAAGTAACCCCATTAAAACACTGGCCAAAGAAATGAATAAACATTTTTCAAAAGAAGACATATAAATGGCAAAAAAAAAAGAAAGAAAAAATATTCAATATTACTAATCATCAGGGAAATGCAAATTAAAAGCACCTCACCCCTGTCAGAATGGTCCTTATTCAAAAGTCAAAAATAGATACTATTGATGCAGTGAAAAGGGAAACGCTTACACACTGTTGTTGGGAATGGGAATTAGTACAACCCCTCCGAAAATGGTATAGGGATTACTCAAGAAAATGAACGTAGACCTACGATTCGATCCTGCAATCCCACTTCTGTGTATCTGCCCACAGGAAAAGAAGTCATTATATCAAAAAGATGTATGTGCTCAAATGTCTATTGCAGCATAATTTGTAATTGCAAAGATGTGGAATCAACCCAAGGGCCCATCAATTCAAAGAAACAAACACAGTAAAAGAGGCTCCAATAAAATTCATGGTATGGATGCTCACAGCCGCCACTGTGCCCAGCCCTGTTGTGTGATGTACAGCAAGAAGCGTGAGTTGCTTACACACGGTCCCCAATGTCAATGTTAACCGCTATCTTTCTATGTGGGGTGGTGGTTCCGCATTGCCTCTGTCTCTTTCCTCCGGAGCCCCATTTTCAACAGCTCAGTCCCCACAATTTAGGAAGAAATAGCAAAGATTTGGAGAATCAAAAGATGACCGCATCCTGGTCACCAAGCCTGTGCAAACACAGACAGTCTGGGAACCAGCTTCCTTAAAATTCCAGACCACCGTCCCTCCCTCGCCGGACTGCCGGACTGGCCTCTCCGTGATCATTACAGAAGGTGGAGTTCAAACAGCGTCGCTTAACCAAGTTCATTTTGAGAGCTCCGCAAGGTCTTATTTTGATCTTGGACTAGCCTGACAGGGTACTACAAGTGGGAAAATTGTTTTCAAAGATGAATGTGAATTTATCAATATGTTTTCAAGGACAAACATGCTTTCGTAGGCAGCAGTTTAAAGGGAATGGGGCAAAAAGTCGAGGGTTCACAGAAAAAGAATAACAAACCAGGAGCAGCATTTGCAATTTTTTTTCTCAAATCACCATTTCACATTCTTTGCTGTGTATGATATGAATTGAATAGTGTCCCCCCCCCCAGAGGTCTTTTTTTGATTTTACATTTCCCCCCCATAAATAGATAAAATTTAAGCAAAATGGGGGTTTAATTGTGGTGAACAGCTGGGAGCTTCCGATGCTCTCTGTGGCCAGCCTAGGAGTGTCCAGCACCGCGTGGTGTTGACCACCCCCCTTCTGTTCACATTATCTCCCGCTCCTGTTATCTTTCCCCGGGAAACATCACTATTTCCCTCTACTTCCTTCCACCTCGGGGCTTATCGAATATGCTTAAGGTTTATGTTCTAAGACTGCTTTTCATGGCCATATTTTTGCCCAAAATTACTCAAATTATTGCTTTCTTAAAAGGAGCCCTCTGCTATCCATAGAGAACTTTCTGAGCTGGGCATTCAGGCGAGAAACAGAGAAGGTAGGAAGGAACCCAGGGGTGGGGGAATTCCTCAGGGCAGGCTTGCAAAATTTTTCTGCTAGGGCCACACTTGCAATAATGCTGATTTCTTTAATAATTTTCATTGGCTATTGGATACTAATTTTAACATACATATTAAATAATGTTAATAAAAATATAACAGTATAAATATATATTTATACCCTCTGATGTTATAATTATAAAATATAAGTTAATAGAAATGCTTTTTTTTGCTGACTACATTATGTATTTTATTTTTATCAAAGCAAAGGAATCAATATAATTGTTCAAAGAATTCAAGTCTACTGAACCACAGTACAGTAGAATGTCAGATTAAAGAATTATGCAGAGCCATCTCTCGGTAATAAACTTAACACTGCAAATTGTCATGTCCAAATATTGACCTGAAGAGATAAGCAAGTATTAAAAATACCAGCTTAATTATTGAGTATCACAGTGCCAGCAAAATCAAGTGTATCCAGCAGAAAACCACAGTTTATGTTCACACTCTTTTATAATTCTACTCAAAGCCCTAAACTCCAAAGAAATAATGTATTTTATGAAATTCTGAAATATGATAAAATATGAGATATGATTAAAAATTACATATACTATGTTGGGAAATAATATAAATAAATAGTTTTAATATAAATGAGTTGCTGTATATAAATCTGCAAGGCACATGCTTAATTCCTTACATGTTTTAGACACAGATGGGTTCACACGCAGCACGACCCACGCATCAGTGTTCTTACCAACGGATGCAGAGAGCCTGGCGAGGTGAGCAGGTGTGTGTGGCTGCGTGAGTTTGAGGAGGACAGGGAAGCAGGGAAACAGATATATATTTTTTTTTTTTTTTTTTTTTGCAGTTTTTGGCAGGGGCTGGGTTTGAACCTGCCACCTCCAGCATATGGGGTCGGTGCCCTACTCCTTTGAGCCACAGGCACCGCTGGAAACATATTTCTTTACTGAGCACGTACTATGTTCCAGACATCACACAGGGCCCTCTGGTGCGGTGTTACAGTGTGGATGTCCACAGCCTGCAGGGGAGGAATTACTGTGCTCATGTTTACTACACGAGGAAAGAAAGGCTGAGAAATGGAACCTGTGGCCTCAAGACCACACGTGGCCCTGCAGATCCTCACGTGTGTCCCCTCAACTGAATCCAAACTTCCTTTATTCAAAGAGTTTGTTCTGTAAAATTTGGATGCAATCAACAAGCCACACTCAAGGATCAAGAAGGCCACATGTGGCCCCAGGGCCATAGGTTTCATACCCCTGGTTAAGAAACTTGACCGTATCACATAGCTCGTAAGTATTAGATATGGTACAAAACCCCAGGTCTGCCTGATTCCAGCATTACACGCTCCCATCTTAATGTAAGGTCGACTAATGTGTGGGCACCTCAGTCTCTTAACCAGCCCGTGCACATTCCCCATCTCCAAGGACTGACCCTGGTAGTTATGTAATCCTCACATTTTGAGTAGGAGGGTGGACCTAGCAATTCACATCTAAAGAATTGAATATGGTCAAAGTTAGGGGATGTCACTGCAGAGATTAGCTTGGTCACTCAGGCCTGTAATCCCAGCACTCTGGGAGGCCAAGGCAGGTGCATCACTGGCACTCAGAAGCTCAAGATCAGCCTGAGCAGGAGACCCCATCTCCATAAAACATAAAAAAACTGGACGGGCATTGTGTTGAGCACCTGTATGCCAGCTACTCAGGAGGCTGAGGCAAGATGATAGCTTGAGTCCAAGAGTTGGAGGTGGCTGTGAGCTGCACTCTACCAAGGGCAACAGAGTCAGACTCTGTCTCAAAAAAAAAAAAAAAAAAAAAAAGCGAGACATTGACTTTCACCTTCCTTGCGTTCTCTCCCTTTCCCTCTGTGCCTCCCTCTCTCCCTCTCTCTCTCTGCCTTTGCTCTGGGGGATGCAAGTTTCTGTTTGGTAAGGAGCCCGGTGGAGAGGTTCCCATGAACAGGACCAGATGACTCCAGCTAACATACAAGAAGAACCTCAGACACATGAGACCACTTGGAAATGAATTTGTTAAGACCTTCCAAGTGAGTGAGTTTGGAAGCAGATCTTCCTCAAATTGAGCCTTAAGAAATCTGTAGCCCCAACCGACACCTTCATTGCTGCCTCATGAGACAGCCTGAAACAAAGACTCTCAGCTGAGTTCTGCCCAGATTCCCTGACCCAGAGAGACTGGGAAGTGCTAGATGCTTATGATATGAACCTGCTACTTTTCAGAGGAAATCTTTTACATACTCCTAGATAGCTAACACATGTGGGGTGGGTGGGTGAAGGAGAGAATTGGGGTAGACAATATATTCTGGAAGGCATCCATCCCTATATTAAATTTCTTCAGGTGCAAGTTCAGCTTTTAAAGACCCAAACAACCCAATAATCAAATAAGTAAATGAATATCGTGTGTTCACTTGGGTTCAGTAATTTTCTGTTAGAGTTCCTCCACTTTTAGAGGAATGAAAGCTTTGGGTCAGCTGTGTTAATCAATTCTACACATTAGCTGAGCTCAGCCTCAGAGAATAGAAAGTTCTGAATTTGGGGGAGGAAGTGTCAAAGAGCAGGATGCTTGAAGTTAATAAATTGATCTGAACTATTGCAAGATAGATTCATGTTATGTACTTGACGCTTTGTATTTTTTGAGTAAATCTGCCATCAATAATTTACTCTTTGCTCAATACAAGACCAGAACTAGTCAAAACTTAAAATTATATTTGATTCACCGTGCAATTTATTTTTTAATTTATGACCGTGGCCCCATTCTATTTTGAAATTGAAGTGTCTCTGTAAGTCGGATCCCAAATTAGTCACAATTTTCACCTCCTCAAGACAAGCTTGCTATAAACTTCTGTGACAAAGATACAGGTAATCGGTGGCTTAACAAGGATATGTTTCAGGGGATGTCAAAAAGCCAATTGAGATCTATTTTGAAAATACTCAGATATTAATTTGCTACAACTTGGAGGGTTAGCTTAAAAAAAAAAGGTAAGTAAACCCTGGTACCTGTACACAAATATGGATCCAGGGGATTACTAAATATAATTCTCCTAAAGACTGTTGGTCTAAAACAATATAGCCATGCAGAATTCCAGGTAAAAATGTTTAAGGGCATTTTAAGTATTTTAGTAGTTATAGAGAAGATTCCCAGACAATGAGATCAGAAGGCTTGACCTGTCTGAAATTGAACAGAGGGTGAAAGTGAAAGGGAGGTATTTCTTTAAGACATTCATTACCCCAGGAAAACGTGAAGGCTTGTCTAGAAAAACTGTGCGTTGGGAAGCTGTAGTGCACACACTAGATTGAAAATACTAGGTTAAGACCTGCCTTAGAAAACTGCAGACATTCTAAGAGGCAGACTATTTGGCAGCCCCGAACACTGTCAGTATCACTTTCATTTATCTTTCCGGCCAACTTCCATTTCTCCTTTCAAATCAAAAGCTAAAGTAAGACACACATTTGGGGGAAAGTTGTCAAAATTCATTTTATGGAAATGTGCGACTCCCAAGTACCCTTTGATCAGCAACAGCATCTTTTGAAATTGAAATTGAATAGATTATATGGTGATCTGCTCCTTCTCTCCTTCGGAGTGAGGCTTGAAACAAATTGGAAATAACGTGAAAATATAAATTTCATGTTGGCGTGAGCTTCTCTTAATATTGGCTTCACCCCCATCTTTGAACACAAAATGTCGCAAAGCTACTGGCAAATGCAGTTCATAGAATCTTCTTTAGACATATCGGACAAGCTTAGCTATAAGAACTTATATTCATAAATTGTGGGTTTTCTTAGAATAGCTTTTATTTATTTATTTTTTCAGATTAATATAGGGGTACAAATAATTAGGTTGTATTGTTTGCGTCTGTTAGGTAAAGTCCAAGTTGTAGTTAAGTCCTTCATATAGGAGGCGTTCCATATATCCCTACATTATGCCCCTTCGGCGAGAGAACCCCCTCTCTCCTCTCATTTTCCCTCCTCCCCCCTCTCTCTCTACTTAAATTTAATTGTGTATGTCTCCTATATGGCGTGTAGCTGTTCATCTTCTGGTTTCATATAAATATTGAAAGTGTAAATGTAAAATTGGTAAACTAAAAACCTCGGGTCTTTAGGAAATATGAATCCTAAGAATAAATCTAAATCATGCCAAATGTAAAAAGAATTAGATCAGCTATTTTTGCTTTTGGTAACTCCAACTCTAGCTGCCAGTAATATTTCAAGTTCAAATAACAGAAGCCTAAGTCCAACTATATTAAGCAAAAAAATAAACTAAAATAGTTAAAATACAGTAGGACCTCTGCAAGTTGACCACCCAATGGACTGTAACAAACTCGCCAGCATACAGAGTGGTCAACATAAGGAAGTAGGACCACTGTGCTGATATGGACATGTCTGGTCTATGAAATATAGGTCAAGTTTAGGAGGTGGTCAATGATGGAGGTTCTACTGTAGTTGGAGACATCTAGGAAAGCAGGCCTACCCTTCGACATAGCTAGATCTAGGATTCAAACTCTGTTATTCAAAGTCTATCCCCGATTCTTTTCTTTCCCTCTCTCCTTCCATCTTTCAACTCTGCCTTTGCCTAAGGTGCATTTGCTTTCCTAGAGTCTCTTCCCACTTTTTGGGTCCTGAAGCTACGGAGTTGTATCCTCACAGCTGGTGGAACGAGCTGCCTCCTTCTTGGAAGCTTCAGTGAACACCATGAGGTCTGGGCTCCCTGCACCAGTTTGAGTTATTTGCCCTTCCCTAAACCCAATCGTATAGGCCTAGGATTATTGGCACATTGCTGAGATCGTGTTCCCACCCTGAGACAAAAGAAAGAGTCACATCTGAATCACATGCACTGAGACTGGGGGGCTCGTGGGGGTCCCCAGAGAAAACATTACAGCAGTGGTCCTCAACCTTCCTAATGCCGCAATGTGTTTTCATTGTTAAAAAGGGGTCGCGACCCATAGGTTGAGAACTGCTGCATTAAAGGGATGTTTTACAAAGGGAAATAAAATCTGAGCAGGAAAACCATAGAGGCCCACTGTGCTGCCCACCAGTCAAAATAGGAAAATTAAGTAGAATTTTGTGAGGTCCTCCTTTCATCAAAACTAGTGACAAACCCCAAATTAAGAAAAATAATTGGTCAATACTTATCACCGATGGTGAATTCTATTCTAAATGTGGCCTAGCCTGATTTTTATTGCCGACATAAAAAAAATGCCAAAAAGTGGACAAATCATTTAAACTGATTCCTATCACCCATTTGGTTGGCAGAGTGAAAAACAATTTGATCAAACTCTGTGAAGTGCTTGAGGAACCATTCTATGGGGAAGAAAAAAAAGACAAAGAAAAAGTCAAATGAATTTCATGAATTGCAGCTATGTGGCCAGAACACAGCCATAGCATCTACAGTGAGCACATAAATTCCCTATCCAGAGATCATCTGCTGTAATCTCTAGTGCTCGGCTTCAAGATGGCTTCATGGCCTGACAAAGTTGCTTTGAAAAGTCCATTGTGAACAATTCATCTGATTTATATGGGGGCTTTGAGCCTCTGAAATGAACACACGAAAAGGCCACTGGCAAAACATGGTGACAAATTCTGCCCCGTCTCCTTGGTCGTGTCTATAATTTAACACCCATCTGCAGAAACAATTACAACTGCAAATTAACAGATGGCCCTGTCCATGTACAGAGGAAAGAGTGATTCAGACTGAAAAACAGCCATTTTATAAAAAACTGTGTGCAATAACATTAACTTCAAAAAAGTTGATACACAGCATCTTTGTGAGCTGTTTAAATCTAGACTACCACGCAGTCAATTGCGATTTAACGCACGCTTACTGTGCACCAGGCATAGAAGTCCTAGCAAATTAAAACAAAGACCCTGCTACATGGGTTAGCATCAGTGGGAGGAGATATGAGACAGGTCAACTACCAAATGAATAACACAGTAAGTTCAGATAGCAACTGTCTCTGAAGAATAAAGTACAGGTTAGTGTGAGAGCGGTAGTGAGTGCAGGTGTAGTTGGGGAGGGGTGTAGTTATATGTAATTATAGCTAATTGCTGAATTGGTGAATAGGATCAGCCTTTTCCTATTCAAGGAACTCTCCTCCTGAGACATTTCATGGGGAAATTGTTTTAAGGAGAGGACTAAGCAAGTGTTGAGGCCTGGGAGGAAATAGATGCATTTTATTTTGTTAATCACTTTTATTTTCAAATCATAAGAAACTTCTCGATGGATTTTTTTTTCACATAAAACTACAAATGAATTATGTCTTTTTTCTTTGCACATATGTGGGTTCCGTTGGCCAGTCTGTAGATGGTTTCATGTTTTGCACCTAGTATGTTTTAAATATACACCTATACTCTTGGTAGCAAAAAACACATTGTGAAGTAAAACATAGGAAATAATTATATGGATGCATCCTCAGACCACCGGGGTTTGAAGCACGTCTGGCATTTCCCAGCTGTGGGATGTATAGCTAGTGACTTCATCTCTCTAGACATCATTTTCCTTATGTAAGGGGAAAATCAGAAGGGGTGCCTCTTAGCGCTTTTAGGAAAATCATGGCAGATGATATTTATGAAGCCCAACACCTACATCATCACAACACCTAAAACATATTGGCTGTTGTCATTATCATCATTCACAATGGCATTTCCAGGTAAATTATGAAGTTACTAATAGTAAATTATAATAGTTACTTTCACTCAAGTAAAATATATTAATATCTGTCCCTGGAAGTTGATAAAACAGTGATTCTGAGTCTTTTAACAGTGATCACTAAGCTACTTTTAAAGTATTTTCTGCCCTTTCTACAATCAACATGATGAAGATGTAAAGAGAACATTTTTGCAGGAGGTCAATTTTGAACTAATTACTCTGGATAATTCTTTCCAATGATCTGTACTAATTTTGTTAGGCTGTACATCACAAAGTTTTAAAATTTTAGAAAACAAGGCCTCTAAACTCTTCCCAGGAGAAGAAATTGTGGGTGGGGGCAGGGAACAAACCTTCCCAGATGTTAAGTGCCATGTCCAGCGTCTCCAAATGAGGTGACTGCCTCCTTCCCAGCCCACAGTTTCTGAGTCTTTAAAGAGGTAAAATTGGGGTGTGGTGCCTGTGGCTCAAGAAGTGGGGCACTGGCCCCATATACCAGAGGTGGTGGGTTCAAACGCAGCCCCAACCAAAACTGCAAAAAAAAAAAAGGAGGTAAAATTGGGGATTAACTGTGAATGTATGCCACATCTGTTAACACTGGAAGGACCCTCGAGTTTAGTCCACATGTCAGATCTGGTTTTTTTAAAGGGGGAATATGGGGGAAGAAGAAAGAGAAAAGCTCATTTTGATTTTTTCCAGTGGGAAAACAAGACCGAGGCTTTGAATGACATCTTTATATGAGCTTAAGTTACAGTATAATCCCTACGACTTTCTCTATTAATGGGTTTGCTGTTACCCAGCCTTTGATCTATGCTGGATCTTGCTGTTTTTCAGAATAACAAGCCTTCTTGGTTTTATTACAGCCCAGCCTATCCGTAATGCATTTAATATTATTTCTCCATCCTCACCTCTACCCATATTACAGTTTCATAGAGAAGTGACTTTCTGTCTCTAAAAATAAGCCTCCCTACTTAGAGTTACATTTTTAAGATGACAGTAATCCAGTAATCACTTCTAGGAGCCCGGATTTATAGGACAAAATAATGTAATAATTATTATACAATTAGATATGGGGATGATGAGAGGGAATGCAAATTTCATCATTCCTGATAGTTCAGTTCCAATAAAAGTTGACATAAATTAAAGGTGAGCCTGAAAGGAGACCAATTTGGGTCTTTTATCTCAGATTGAGTAGGAAAAAAAAAAAAACCTACCTAAGAACTTCAAATATTAAGAAATCTTAATACATATTATATCAAAGTTCTTTTCCCCTTCCCATCTCACTTAAAAATAACCCAGACAAATCATTTTCCTGCATTATGAAATATAAAATGACTTCAAAGAAGGTAGTCATTTTCCTCTCTCTTTTTAATTCTCCACTTCCACTTCTATTTTATATAGGCTAGTATGCTTCACAAGGAGGTTTCCTTTATCTCCTGGAATAAGAAAAGAAGGAAAGAATTTTCCTTATTGTTACACTTGTCCCAGTTTTTTTTTTTTTTTTCATTGACAACAGAGAGCAGCCCTCTTTACCTAGAGAAGGTGGGAATGCCAGGTGCCCTCAGAATTCATTCTGTGTCTATTAAATTGCATCTGCTCACAGTTTGAGCCAGCCAAGTCATCAGACAGGAGATTAAAAGTTTCACTCCAAGAAATCCCTTCCATGTAAATTACTGGGGGAGGGGAAGAGAAAGAGAGAGGGAAGAACGAAAACTGTCAAAGCATAAAATGTATTTGACTAAACTATAATGCAATGTTTTATGTGACAGTAAAATGATATCCTGGGCTGCTTCCCTAAGGATAGTTCACTTAGAAATAGTGCTGAAAAGTCAGTCAGTAGGAAAAATATTTCCATCTTCATTTGAAAGATTAGCACCTTGTTCTTTTTTGTTACCAAATTGGAAATAAAACCTTTTTTCTTGGTTTGCATAACGTATAAAGGAGGATAAAGGTGGCTTTATGTTCTGTATCTGGCTGGTCTCACCGGGTCTCTGATGTCAAACCAACTCCCTCCACTGGGCTAAAAATGACCAAATTCCTTGGGAAGGTAGGTTTTCTACTTACAAGGTCCCTGATGTGCTCTGACCTGGTTAGTCTCAGAGCTAATAGTGTTATCAGGCTCTGGTGTTTGGATTTGGGCAACAAAATGTATTAACTGTGCAGAAGCAAAAAAAACAGATCGTGTGTGGAACGCAATGCTTTTTTTTTTCCCACATCTGGGTTGGTTCTTGTTACTGATATAAGCATATATAGAAAAACTGGGAAATGGATTTTATAATCAAGACATAAGGATGTTATCAATGAAAAAAATAGAAAAGCAATGCATGGGGGAAAATGGCTTCAAAACATTTAATTTCTAACTATGTGTGATCATGCCTACTTGACAGGATCATCATCTAAGCCTAAATAACCCGTCATTTTGGAGGAGCTGCTGATATAAAAACAACTAATACAGTGTTGGTAACAAAGTAGGTGTTTGGGTTAATCAGTATTCTTTTGGCTGTGAATGGCAGAAACCTAACTGAACTTGATTCTAGTTACTGAAATGTTTCTGGGGTTCCTTCAGGCACAGATGGATATAGGGATCCTGATGATGTTTTTCCATCTCTTGACTCTGTTTTTCTATGTGATGGTTTCACTCTTAAAAGGGTCTCTTAGTGTGGTGCTAAGTTGCCCACAAAAAGCTATTGCCTCACATCCCATGGGTTCATCAAACTCCCTTAGATTCCTTCAATTCCAGCACACGTCTGGAGGCCACTCCCTTTGGATCTGGAGCATCGTATGTTACATGTTCACCTGGATCAATCATCATGAGTCTGACTGATGACCACTGGGAGAACTGGGGGCCAATAATGCCCCCAGAACAATGGACAAAGGACGGGAAAGGGAGGAATCCACAAGGGAAAACTGGACTGCTGTGATTGGGAGGAAGAAGATGAGTGTTGGGCAGGAGCCCACTACTCCATGCAGCTGGAACTGGGGAGAAAGCTCCAAATGGGTCAAGAAGCACAACTTAGCAGTTAGTAGGAGGAGGACAGGTGAGGTAGAAAGAACAGCAAATCCAAATGCTGCAAGTTAGGAATGAGCGGTACAGATGCACAAGGTGGGTAAAGCAGCGTGAGGTGGTTGATTTGGGAAAATAATGAGGAATTTGGTTCGTTGGCTTTGGGGCAAGAGAGAGAACTAATTAGTGTCAAGACTTAAACACAAGGTTGAGGAATTTGAATCTAACACGATTAGCCGTAAGGGGCGTCTATGGATTTAGCCAGAAGAGAGAGGCAGAATCGAAAGCTGAAGTTGTTTGTAAGACAAGAGTGTACAGCAGTGAGGAAGCTCTTGCAGTTAAGTTGATACAGGCAGATGATTGATGAAGACATTTTAGAAGGGTGGTAGGAGGCCCCATAGCAACGAAGTAGGAGGGGGTGGCAGCCCAGAAATCACAGAGGAGATGCTAGATTGGGTGCGGAGAGACCCACTCTCGTGTCACTGCCATTCATTCCTCCTACCTCAGTCTGAACATCTGGATGATGCCTTTGGCACTTTGTACGCTAGTGATTCAAGAACATACGAGAGCGGAACTGCAGGATTGCGAAGCCTGAAAATGCCACTCCCATCCCCTCTGTCCACCATCATTCTCCTTTCAGGCCTATGGAATTTGCTGGGTATTTAACATTTTACTGTTACCATGTGAGAACATGGTAAGAAAGTAAGAGAAGGCGTGCAGCACCTACTCTCCCTTGGGAGACTCATACATTATCACTACAAAATCCCATCGAGACTTTTCAATGGCCCTCTCATATTTTTTAAATATGCGGTGGCTCACGGCTGTATGCTAGCACACTGGGACATCAAGGTGACTGGATTGCTTGAGCTCAGGAGTTCAAAACCAGTCTAAGCAAGAACGAGATGCCATCTCTAAAACTAGCCAGGCATTGTGGTGGGTGCCTATAATCTCAGCTACTTGGGAGAATGACCCAAGAGGATCGCTTGAACCCAAGAGTTTGAGGTTGCTGTGAACTATGATGGCTTGACACTCTACTGAGGGCAACAAAGTGAGACTCTGTCTCAAAAAATATATAAATAAAATAAAGTAAAATTCTATAGATAGCTGTTTAGCTACAGAAATGTAGTTAGTCTCTATTTGAGTCAAGGTAAAAATAACCAGCTTTCAAAACATTGTACTAAGATTAATTTCTGTGCTTCACTTATATTTGAGAACTGTGTTTCCCAAAGGTTGTTCTGTGAAATATTACCTCCAAAGAATGTGAATAAATATTTCATGATCATAGAGTTTTGTGGTCAAATGCTAGCTTCATTCAAACATAAAAAGTTTCGATTAAACTTTGCAAAACTTTATATTCATTATGAACATTCAAAGGAGAGACATGCAGCATTTTTCAAATTTCTCTGTCCTGAGAATCCTCACCTTCTATAGAAGTGTAACTATTATAACTAGCATTCCACAAAACATGCTTTGGAAAACACACTTCTAGAATATTATCATTCTTATGTATGACAATAAATGTGAAAATTATATAGATTTTGAGAGTTTAGAAATATTATTTTTACCAAGAATCTTTGGGCAAGTAAGACTAAGAAGAAAATCTCAGATCAATATGAGGTCACAATTTTTTTTAACATTATAATGTAGTGAACCTAAATTTTTTGTCCTTCATGAAATAATCACCAGAAAAGGCACACAAGACTTTCAGTGTTTAAAACTGGTGACATCTACTTAAGACAGTGGTTCTCAACCTGTGGGTCATGACCCACAGCAACTGTATTAAAGGGTCATGGCATTAGGAAGGTTCAGAACTACTGACTTGATACAAGGCAATCAAACTGTGGTACACACACAATAGTATTCTATTCAGCCATCAAAAGAAGATGACTTTGCATCTTTTGTATTAACCTAGATGGATATTAAACACATTCTTCCTAGTAAAGTATCACAAGAATGGAGAAAAAATATCCAATGTACTCAATTCTAATATAAATGTAGCAGATGGTCTAATACATTCCCACATAAGAGAAAAACTCTGTTCAATTGAAGTTGGGGAGAGAGGAAACGAGGAATGGAGGAGAGAGGAGGAAGGGTTGGTGCACTCCCACCTAATGGGTAAAATGTAAGGGTATAATGGCACAGCTCTTGGTTGGGGGACACTACTACAAGAGGGACTCTACCTTACAAATGCAAATATTGTAACCTAGTTGGTTGTACCCTCCTGTTAACCTGAAATTTAGAAAAAAATGATGCTAGCAAGCTATCAGCTGACACTTAGGAGACATCCTATGTTTCTGTTCACTCAAGAACTGAGGAAGCAGAACCACCTGTATGTCTTCCTTGTGGTGGCTATGTCATGACTGCCTTGTTATGTCACGACTGCGTTGTTATGTCACGACTGCGTTGCTATGTCATGACTGCGTTGCTATGTCATGACTGCATTACTGTGTCATGTTGCTAGCTGCAACCTGGTGTTCATATCTATCTTTCTTTTTTACTAACAGGACCAGAGTCTTTTTAGGCAGACGTTGTAGTCATCCGTAAAAGAAAATCCTCATCTAATCTTTCCTTGAGTTCCCCATGCATGACAATTGTGTCTGATGGGATAAGCAGAGGCTCCTAAGATGGCATCCCTTCCAAAGAAAAAAGGAAATCCCATCCTGGCCTACTCCCTTCCTTCTTCCTGGATCGTAGGTGATTCTTGAGGTTCTGACTTGGAAATGAAAATACTACGAACTGATGATTTTACATATAAATGTTTGTGTGCATGTATGAACAACTCATGACCCTATCATGTTAACTTGACACCAGTACACAGGAAAAAAAAGGTTGAATCTGTGGCTAAAACAAAGAAAATATAAGGTAATATTTTAAGACATTTCAGTGCCAAGAAGTGAGAGAATGTTCAAAAACTGATAAGAAGATGCTGAAAGGACATAAAAACTAGCTTGATAATCAAATCTGGAAAATTTTGAGTATTTCAATGAATACTGGCAAAATAAGATTGTAACATATACAATAAAACTGAGCCCTTCTATCTATCTACATTGATACAAATCTATATCATAGTTTATGCATTTTCATGAAGAAGGAAAGGAGGTTTTTCATGTGTGTTTTATTTTTATTTGTCTTGTGGTAGAATACTCACTCTACTAAGAAATATACAAGTAAGGCTGAGATTACACCTGTAATCCTAGCACTTGGGAGGCCAAGGTGGGTGGATTGCCTGAGTTCATAGGTTCAAGACCAGCCTGAGCCAAAACAAGATCTCATCTCTAAAATAGCTAGTCATTGTGGCTGTCACCTGTATTCCCAACGACTTAGGAGGCTGAGGCAAGAGAATTGCTTGAGCCCAAGAGTTTGAGGATGCTGTGAGCTGTGACACTATGGCTCTCTACCAAGTGTGACAAAGTGAGATTCTGTCTCAAAAAAAAAAAAAAATGTACAAGTAATGAAAGAGTTACAAATTCATTATTTTGCAACAACAATAATTGATTCAGACAAAAATCAGCACTGGAAATCAAAGTTTTTGCTGGGGACAGGATATTTATATAATCCAAAGTATCTTCCCACAAATTACTTAGTAATCATAAATGAATGTGAAGTGTATGTTACATAATACAATTCTACCAATATTAAAGTTCTGGAATTTATATAAATGTACTATGATTTGTGCAAGGGAAGGTCATCAACTTAGCAGATACAAGTTGATCATGTAATCCGTAAGGATCATGATGTCTGCAAATTGCTCCCACATTTTTCAGTAAGAGAGCGTGAGCCTGGGAGAAAGACACTTAGCTCCAGAGCCAGAGAGAACAGGGAGGAGGAGGTGTTAGATAGGTATTTAGAAATCTGACTCTCCTAGGGAAAAAAGGACAAAGCAGGGCCCCCAGCCCCTACCTCACATTAGTCCTGTCCGGGATCAGTTACTCCCATCTGAGGATTTGAGTCATTGATGAGATTACTGATCAATTAATTCTGATTCAACCAATCAGAACATAGCATGCCAACTGCAAAAGGATGTAAAGACTCTCTAGCCCACTGGCCAACCAACATGGCACAAGAGAGTCTTGAAGGTGACCTAGAACAGCCTTATGGCTAATTATCATGTTATTAGCTTAAATCAACATTGCAGTCCACACCCCCCACCATGGGCTCTCAGAGAGGCTCATGGGATATCTACATTCACTGTAAGATGCAAGCATTGACCTTTTATGCACACACAGTTTATACACAATACTTCTATTCCCATGAGTTTAATTTTTTTAACTTCTCATTACCAAGAATATTGATCCCCACTGTATAAACTATTCTATAAATATTTTTAAGTGGTTTCTCTACTTATATTTAAACAAAACTAAATCTCTATATAAAACATAGCAAAAATAAAATAAGAAAAATACAAACCCAACTCAGCCTTAGAGATTCAAATCCTGATAAAACTTTGGCAAGTTATGTTTAATAGCATAGCAGGAGATAAACTATAACAGATAGGACTACCTTGAGGAATCATGAGTGGTTTAATATTAAAATGAGTGAATTCTATTTTAGATAAATTATACATCAGTAAAAATTATTTTGGGGGGAAATTATGATTTAATCTAATTTTTAAAAATATATAATCATACGGGCTATATATAAATAAAATACAATTATATGCTATGTATAGATTACAAGGAAATACAATAAAATATTTTTGGTGATAGATTTATGGGTAACATTGATTTTTCTTTGTGATTTTTATTTTTCAGATAATCTATGTATACGATAAGACCCCATCACACTACTGTGAAAAAAAAGGTACGTGTACTGATGTCAGATTCTCAAAAGCAATTAAATGATCAGATGTGTAAGGTTTAGAAAAGAAAGCCTGCAATTTTTATTAATTTTGCTTTGAAAGTGGTTCAGTGTCTGGAAATGCCTCTTAAGGCCAGAACATAGCACCTAACAGTAGCAGCAAAGCTAAAACATGAAGTGACAATCTCAAAACTGTCCCCAGATCTTGATTTACATATTGTTTCTGTTTAGTTATTATTGGATCCTCCACGTTCTCTTGTAATGACAGGTGATTAAAGTTGATTTAAATAGATAATTAACATTAGTGATTTTTCCCCCAATTGCTTCTCGATTTTTTTATAATGGCTAAATTAATGACTTATACCATGATATTTCCAATTAAACTTTATGTCTTTTACAAAAATATATTTACCCAAATATAACGATTTGGGTTACATTACTCAGCCCAAAGTAAATACTATAAAATTTGACAGTTTGAATTTTATAATCTTATGTGGTAATGAAATGGATATATCCCCCTACACTTAAATGTATAGACAAGATGCCAGTATAAGCAGTCTGTTAATAATTAAAATGGAAAAATAATTTTGTCCTCTTTAAGATACCTTCTTCATTTAAATATACAGACTTGATATCAGATATCAATTCTGATAATGAATTAACACAGAAAAATGATTTTGTTCTCCTTAAGATCAATGTTTTATTGGCCAAGTTAGTGTTATTAATATATATCACTGTTGCAATCTCTTTAAAGTACATGTGTATGTTAGCCACCTCCAAGTGTTTTTGCTTTCTTTATGATTAATGGAAAAAGTGATAAAGTTTAATATATTGTGAAATGATTTAAACGTATTTCTGGCTTCTGGATATGAAGAACTTGTTTGGACATTTACTGAATTAATACTCATTAGTATTCTGATTTCATTCCTAATGTGCTACTGCTCTTTTGTTTGAAAATAAATGAAGAGAAGTGAAACTGAGCTTTTAAGACCAAATGATCTATTGACAGTCTAATTAATGTGCTCCACTATTCCATTAGCATTCAGATGTTTTATGCAGATTGACAAAGCTCTGTGACTGCATAATCTATTGGAGGGTTATAATATAGAGGACAATGGCCCTCCCAAAGAGGCCAGATCAGTGTCTGAAGGTCCCAGGGAATTACAGGTTCCAGGGGCTGAGCTGCTCACACCCAAGGGAGATGCCAGTTGCCAGAAAGCCATCATGAGCACAGATCATGGACTTTTTAGAACAAAGAACAACCATTGTTGGTGACCTATGGTGAAAAATCAAAAAGAATTCTGGTTAATACCTTCCTGTAAGGATAATCTGGAAAGAAATTATCGTGGCTAAACTCATACATTTCAGTCAGATATTATCCATAGGAAATGCACACAGGAAAAGCCAGTTGGCAGTCCCCACAAGATGTACCTGCGGTCACCTGCTACTTGAGCTGACCACTCCAACTTCTCCCTCTTTACCTTCACCCCTACGTGTGTACAGCAAGTGAACAAAATGTGATTCTAGTTTATCTTCTACTTCTTTCTCTCTTCTCTCTTCTTTTCCTCCTCCTTCAATATAATAATATAATAATTTCCAAATATGTCATCTAATAGGACATCATCTTAGGGCTCTAAGTCCAGTCTATCAATTTCCTTCCTGCACTGATATTTCGCCAAGTGTTGCTGCATGCCAAGCACCAGGCTCACAATAACACGAACCAACAGACCTCTCCCTTTCCATGATCTTCAAAATATTTGGAAAGAAAGTCAACAAATTTGTAAGCAGCACCCAAGAGACAGCAAATTATCTTAGGGCAGAGAGGAGCGTAAGCAGGGCGATTAAGTCAGAGGTCAAACTTTTATATTGGATCTCCTTTCAAAGGGAATGAAATTTTAACCTAAGACTTAGGATCACAGGAAGCTCACCAAAGATCCAGGGGAGGGCTTTCTTTAAGAGGGAATGGCAGGCAAAGAGGCCACGAGACAGCAAAGAGTCTGGTATACATGAGGAAGTGGTAGAAAGCACAGGAGAGTCAGCGTGTTTAACAAGCAAAAAGGAGCTGTACGATGATGAGGCTGCAAAGAGGTCCAGCTGGCTCCTGCAGAGTCTCTCCGGTCACAGGGGCATGTTTAGATTTCTTTCTACTCCCAACTTTAATAGACAATGGCGTGGATGTGGAGAAAAGGGAACACTAGTGTTTTCAACATTAATTTAAAAAACTGCTCTTCCTAAGGGGTAGTCTCTCTCTCTTTTAGAATTTGGAGAATGAATTTTCTGAAATTAACACCTTCCCTATGAAGCTTCCCATATCTAATATGACTTCTTAGTAATACTTCATCTTAGATTTGGCTATTTTAAAAATTATATATAGATTGTTTTTACTCAGTCAGGCTTGCACAATGCTTCTTTTCAAACACAAACAACCATACACACACGCACAGTCACCCCAATGTGAGGACATAAATTGCACCCCATGTGTGCAATTGGAGATGGACTAGTGAGAAACGGAAGCACATGTGCTAAGTGATTTCTCACACAACAGAGACACAGTTTATTACAAAAATTGGTATGTACTCCTTCTGAGCAACCTGTGTATCTGCATTAGCTAAAAATGGAGATTAGAAAGAATACATGCAGACCATCATTTTTGAATAACTTTACAAAGCTGTAAATGAGTACTGTACAAGGAAAGAAATATTACTATGTTTTCTAGTCTACAAAAAGATTTGGACCACCCATATCATTTCATCAGAAAATTCATGTAGTAATGGGAAATACCCAAATTGTGAAGTTAAGCAACTTGATTAGCTCAATCTAGTGGGGCTATCGTTATGCACTAATATCTGTAAATTTCAATTGTTTGTATAAAATTGGATAATTTGAGGGATTAAAAATATCATATGCAAAATACTATCAACACATTCTAAATATCTATGTAATCAAATTATATTCATTACCACATTTTCTGATTCAGTGTGAGAGATTTTGCCAAATTGTACACTTTTTCTGTATTATGTCATCATTCTTTCTCTCTGTTTATTAAAATGTCTACAAGTTTATGAAGTTAATTTTTGAACAAGATTGCTTTCTGAATTAAGTAAATTTAATAAACCTACAGGAAATTTTGAGAGCAGAAATGTGTATCACTTTTTAAATAAAAAAAGATTAGTGCTGGGATTTACAGTTCACAAATCAATAACACACAGGAGACTTCACTTACATCTCATAACTAATAAGGTGTTTCATTATAATTTTTAAGTGAGAAAATAGGCTAACAGCTTAAAGAATTTTCAGTGAGAACTAGATAAAAAGTCAAACAGCAAATAAATGACAGAACTTTGATCTAAAATTGAGTTATCTTAACCCAAATACTGAGACACTTATTTCTAAATTTCTTTTCCTCTTTAATGTTTGCATTTAACATTAAGACAGGTTATAGGATCATACGTAGTCTTACTGGTATAAGATAGTGATTGCAATTAAAACAACACAGGCCTCTAGGGCGTTTTTCACACAAATTGTATTTCATATGTTCATGTTTGGGGGAATTAATGGTATAAACAATTTTTTCCTTCTTGTCTTTCATACTATTCCTGAAGTTAAATAATCCATCCATTTGTTATTTGATACAAGTTGTGAGTGAAGTCAGTTAATTCTCAAATTTTTTTGTCTTATCTTTGGCTCAAAAAAAGTCACCTATCTATCTTTTAGGCTACCTTTATTCTTAATATCTATATTTTTCACATTAAATGAAAAATATAAATTGCAATTCCAGGTGATGTGGACTTCTATTTATTTATTTAATTATTTTACTATTTGGGATTCAATGAGGGTACAAAGAATTAGGTTACTCTGTTTGCATTTGTTAGGTAAAGTCTCTCTTGTAATTGTTTCCTGCCCCAAGGGGTGTGTCATACACTGTGAACCCCCTTCCCCTCTCTCTCCTCCCCTCTCCCCACTCCCTTACTCCCCTACCCCCACCTTGTATTAAAACATCTACAGAGTTCATATTGGAACTGAGTAAATTCGATTCTTGCTTCTCCATTCTTGTGATATTTTACTAAGAAGAATATGTTTCATCTCCATCCAGGTTAATACAAAATGTATAAAGTCTCCATCTGTTTTAATGGCTGAGTAGTATTCCAGGGTATACATATACCATATATTGTTAATCCACTCCTGGGTTGCTGGACATTTATGTTGGTTCCACATTTTGGTGATTATAACTTGAACTAGTGCAAATGTCTAGTTCAACGAACAGTGCAAACAGTCTAGTGCAAATGTCTTTATGATAAAAGGATTTTTTTCCTTCTAGATGCCCAGTAATGGGATTGCAGGATCAAATGGGAGGTCTAATTTGAGTTCTTTAAAAATATGGAATGCTTCATGAATTTGCACATCATCTTGCACAGATGTCATGCTAATCTCTGTATCATTTTAATTTTGACTATATGTGCTGCCAAAGCGAGCATGGACTTGTATTTATTGATTCAAAAACTGATTTCTCTTCTGGGGAGTAGAGGCAGAATAGGAATAAAAGTACTATGGAAATTACAGTCTAGATAAAAATATTTACATGTTGGGGGATGACCATGCTATGGAGGAAATGAAAAGCCAATTCAGAAAATGAGGAAAATGGATGAGATATTCTTATACTCCGTTATTTATTATAGGAAGTCTCTGATAATGCAATGTTATTGGAGAGAACAAAGTAAAGCAAATGAGTGAGTTATTGAAGAGAGAGCATTTGGGTGGGTGGTCATGATGGGATTAATGACTGATAAAAATCTTCAAAAAGCTGGTTTCCCCCTTTCACCAGGTGAAAACACCGAGAGAAAGCACAAATCCATGAATCAGCATAGGCGTCTTCATCAGACTCAGAATTGGCTGGCACCTGGATTTAGATTATTTACATCCAGAATGATTTCTATTCAGAGAAAACAAGAACTCTTACAGTTGAAATATAAGAAGCTAATTTAATTTTTAAAAAGCACTCCCGGAATTGATGAATAAATTCAGCAAAGTTGGAGGTTAAAGGTACACAAGTCAGTACCTTTCATATACGCCAACAACAGTCAAGCTGAGAATAAAAACAAAGAGATAATACCTTTCACAGTAGAAACAAAGAAAATAAAAGGCTTAGGAATGTATTTAACTAAGTAGGTGAAAGATCCCTATAAGAAGAACCATGAAACACTAAGGAAAGAAATTACAAAGGATGTAAGCAGATGGAAAAACATATCAGCTCACAGATCAGCAGAACCACCATTGTTATAATGGCTATCCTACCTAAGCTGAGTCAAAGCAATCATCATTAAAATACCAATGTCATTGTTTAAGATCTAGAAAAATAATGGATTCTTCATATGGAACCAGAAAAGATCATGAATAACCAATGCAATCTTACATAATAAGAACAAATCAAGAGGCATCACTTTACCAGACTTCAGCTATAGTACAAGATTATAGCAACCAAAACAGCATGGCACCAGCACAAAAACAGAGGCATAGACTTATGGATCAGAACAGAGAACTCAAAGATGAAAATATCCTCATATTTATATCTGATCTTTGACAAGGCAGACAAAAACCATACACTGGGGAAATAATCCTTGTTCAATAAATGGTGTTGGGAAAGCTGGAGAGTCACATGCAAAAGACTAAAACAATCTGCACCTCTCAACACTAACTCAGATTGATTCACAATGAATGAAAGACTTAAACCTAAGGTATACAATTATAAGTATTTTTAGAAGAAAATTGTAGAAAATCTCTTATAGGTATCAGCCTAAGGATATTTAGGCAACAAAGAAAAATGAACAAATGAAACCTAATCAAATTACTTTCTGCACAGCTAGGGACACAATCAATAAAATAAAGACGCAATTTACAGAATGTGAGAAAATATTTGCAAGCTATGCATTTGACAAAGGGCTGGTAACCAGAATCGACAAAGAATTCAACCAAATAAGCAAGGGAGACAAATCAAGCAATCCCATTAAAAGATAATAAAATTATTATAAAAAAATAAAAAAATAATAATACTGAATAGTATTATTCAGTATATAATGATATTCAACATTTACTTTGGTCAAAAATGTAAATTAAAGTAAATATAAAGACTCAAAAAAAAATAAATAAGCAATGGACAAGACCAGAAATGCTCAATTAAAAATAGTCTAATGGCCAAGAAACACATGAAAAAATGCTCTACATCTCTAATCATAGGGGAAATGCAAATCAAAACCATGATGAGATATAACCTCACTCCAGTGAGAATGGCTCTTACCCAAAGTCCCCAAACTACAAGTTCTGGCATGGATGTGGAGAGAAAGGAATACTTTTACACAGTTGATGGGACCTCAGACTACTACAACCTCTAACCAAGATAGTATGGTGATACCTATAGAAATAAAAGTGGTCCTAGCGTTTGATCCAGCATTCCCACTACAGGTGTTTACTTAAAGATAAAAAAAAAAAAAGACATTTCAACTTGCAGCTGAATGTTTATAGTAGCATAAATCACAATTTCAAATATGTAGAAACAACCCAAGTGCCCATCAACATATGAATAGATTAATAAAATGTGGTATTTCATGGAGGGCTACTCAGCCATAAAAAATGGTGATCTAGTATCTTTTGTAACAACTTAGATGAAACTGGATACTTCACTCTAAATGAAGTATCACAATAATGGAAAAACAAACATCACATGTACTCAATACTAAATTGGAACTAGGTGACCAACACTTACAAACACATATGGTAATAAAACTCAACAGGAATCAAGTACATGTGAAGCAGGGAAGCGGTAAAATTCACCCCTAAATGGTACTATGCACACAGTCTGGGTGAATGGCCCACTGACAACGTTGACTTCAAATGTAGAAAGGCAAATTATATGTCTACCCCTGTAATATCCTGAAATAATAAAAAAGACAAATGAGCTACATACAATTCCCCAAAGGAGCTGCATGAATGTCAAATAGAGATAAATAATGGTCAACATTTTTATTTACTAGGAAATGCAATTTAAAATGATAATGAGCTACCATTCCACCATCCACTGGAATGACTGTGATTTTAAAGACTAAAGACTAATTAAAAATTTTGATCTGAAACAAATTGGGATCCCACATAATTTCAAATGGAATATAAATTAATATAAAACTCTGGAAAACTCTTTGGTAGTTTCTTATAAAGTTAGATATACTCATATACTAAGTATATGATCCAGCAACTCCACTCCTAGGTTTTTATATTTTTAACTTAATTGTTATTAAATCATAACTGCATACATTAATGGTGTATAATGTGATGATTGATATACAATGTGGAATTCTTCAACCAACCTAATTAACATAACATAATCAACTCACTTATGTTTTGTTGATATGACATTTATCATATACTCTTAGTTGTTTTAAAATGTACCCTTGCATTGTGCACATTAGCTGAGATCCCCTTAAATAGCGCCCTCACCCTCTCCTCTCTCCTCCTTCCCCTGTCCCCCCTCTCCTCTCTTTCTTTCTGGACTACCTTTGTGTTTTGTCATTTGTGTGAATATGTAAGTGTATCTATATTGGTTTCATGGTAGTATTGAGTACATTAGATAGTTTTTATTTTCCATTCTTGAGATACTTTCCTAAGAAGAATATGTTCCAACTCCATCCTGGTAAACAGAAAAGATGCAAAATCTCCCTCTTTTTGTGGATGTATAGTATTCCATGGTATACATATGCCACAATTTGTTTATCCATTCATGGGATGATGGGTATGTAGGCTTTTTCCACAGTCCTAGGTTTTTATTGATTTTATAAAATACATCCAAAAAAGACTACCTACGAAGGTTCATGGAGACTCCATCAGCAATTGCCAACACCCAAACATAACCCAAAGGTTCATATATTAAAGTGATAAACTAACTGAAGTATATTTATATAGTAAAATAATAATTAATAATAAAATAATAAATTTCTTATTTCTACCATCAAAAAAAAATTCCCAAAAATATTCTCAAAAGCATTATACTGATTAAAATAATTTTAAAACATAATAACTTAAAAACATATTATATACACTATTTTATATGAACTCAAAATAAGCAAAACTAATCTATGGGGATGGAAACCAGAAATGACTAAACCTTTGAGGGATGGGCATGAATGATGCTTTAGGTAAATGGAAATGTGCCATTTCTCGATTGGGATATTGATTAGATGAGGGCACACATTTGTCCAAATTCTTCGAATTGCATAATTAATAACAATACAGTTTACTCTATGCAAATTTTATGCCAATAAAAAATAATTCTAAAAATAACCCCTATGTTTATAAAGAAAATATCACCCAATAATCTTTACCTTTTAAAAATTACTTACTAAGCTCTATGCTAAACTTTTGATAACCTATTGACTTTTTTTTTTTGAACAGGGATGGATACTCATATTTTTCTTTTATCTATGTAGTAACTCTGAGAATGATTTGAATTTTCACCTAAGCTGTAAATACTTCTAAACTTACAACAAAATGAAATAATAAATTTTTAACTAATTGCAATCAACTTGTTTCACTGAAGGGTAGAATTTAGAGGAATATCATAAAGTCAAATACTTCTAAAAAAACCTCTATACTTTAAAAAAATATTAATTTTATATTCCAGAATTATTAAAATATTCAAAAACTATTTTAGACTTCAAAATAACTTTTCTATAATGTATCAGAATATTTACGTCAGTAAAACCATTATTTATCACACACGATGCCTTCTGAATATCTGAACGTCCCAGTTTGCATAACTGTATACATTTGGTTTATTTCCTTTTCTGTAATGATATTATCTTTCCTATCTTTTGGATAAAGTAACAGTGTAAAACAAGAAGCAACTCATTGGTTGATTCCTTTCAATGTAGTTTAAAATGATTTTTTTTCTTTCAGCTTCGATAACCAAAAGAACAATGTACATTACACATTTCAATGATTTTGCATAAACTGAAATTATCTGAGCTTGAATTAATCATTCTCCCAGGGGTCCAGTTTCATGATAGGAAAATGCAATAGTCAGATCATCATTCATTTTAGCTGAGTGTGTATGCAATAATTGATTTCAACTATACACGATGCTTTATGTTTGTATACATATAAAAATAGCTATGTATACATGCATGTATATATATTTATTTTTTGAGGGGAAAAAATGATATCACTAAGGGACTGCTCATCCTCTTTTTTTCTCTATCTTTGTTCAGGAAGACGCGATGTTCTTCTACATACTTTTGAAAAAGACTGATTCCCTGAAAACGTGTTTGCAAGAAGACAGAAATGGAGACTTACATAATGTCCTTATATTTAAAAGGTTGGTGGTATTCAACACGGGCACGGAGCAATGAAAAAAAAAGTGACCTCACTAATGGACTGTTCAACCTCACCTTCTTTCTTTGCTGCCTTTGGCTGGGAAGATGCAATGTCTTGGGAATTCCACTTCCTGATCTGTGAACTCATATGTCAAACTACCAACAGTATGTTTAGGAAGCATCTTACCCACATCCCAACTGAATTCCTAATCTTCCTTCCACATGTTTTATCCTTTGCTTTCCCCACCTCAGTTGTTACTGATTCTATTGTTTCAGTTGCTGAGGTTTTGCTTAGGTCAATTTCCTAGGGGCAAATGTTTACTTTTGTTTCAAGTCTAACTTCTACTCTATCCAGAAGTTCTATTGTCTGTCTGTAAAAAATACATTACTTAGTATCAGACATTGGTAATGATCTCACTTTTCCTACTTGGTCTGAGACACTGATACTTCTCTCCTGTACCATCTCTGAACAGAACAGTCTGAACTCAAAGAACAGCCACTGACTATTCAAAGTTTAAGTAAAAGGTCTACTCGTAACTTTTCGGTCGCTCTCTATTTAACTCAAAGTCACAGCCAAACTCCTTTCACAGACATGTGGGTCTTTCCCTGATTTCACCTGCCCTTGACTCTCCGGCCTCAATACCCACTGCTCTGTCACTCAGTTGTCTAAGAGAAAATAGCTTCCTTTGTGCTCATTCCAAAGATCATGTCCACTTCTGCTGGAGGAACTTGTTCAAGCTCTTTCCAGTCCAGACCTGTCTACATTAGGTATTTTCTTTTTAGCTTTATCACATTCCTCAAATTTGGGAAGAGATGCCATCATGTCCTCAAGAGCTATCTAATTTGAATCATTCTAAATAAAAGTGCAGCTTTTGGTGCTGATCTAGAGCCATCCTACATGAACACATTCTATCCCCTTTACACTTCTGTACATTTTTCATTTTTCTTTTACATATTACTTATTAACTTATCCTATATGATTTGCCCCTTATGTTGATTCTTTATTGTCTGCTTCTTCTTACAACAATTTGAGATCTGTAGGGCAAAGACTTTGAACACGTTATTCACAAATTTGTGTCCCAAATGTCCTGCGTATACCCAACATATAATTGGTATTCAACCACATTTGCTGAATACATGAATGAATGATCAAGCTGCTGAGAATCTCAGACAATTTGGAAGAAAATGGCAAGAAACATGCAACAGATTTTCCAACAATAAGGTATGGGAACATTGCATTTTAAAAACTGCATTAAACATAAGTGATTGCAATCATACCTTAAATTAGTGAAGAAGACCATTTATATACTGGCAATCAAATTATAGCAATTATGCTCCATGTGGACTTTTGCAGTTAGAATACTAACAGTCCCTTTTACGTTGTGGAATTTGATTAATTCCTAGGGGCACTATTTGGACATGTAGCTCTAACTGTGGCTTTGTAACTTATCCTTCATTCCAATTCTAAGTCGACAGAATCCAAGCAACTGAAACGCATCTTCAAAGTGACTGTTATTGAATCAATAGCCTGAAGGTAGACACATACCAGTGCTTCCAAAAGAGTAATAAAACATATCATAACAATTACAAACTGATGAGCTTTATGTTTTCTCCCTGGAGTTTCTCTTTGGCATTTCTTGGGAATGTGAAGAGAAAATATGAATTTTGTAAACATTTTATTGTAAATTAATTTGAGGGTAAAAATGTTTTGGATATATTGATTAGAATTCTAAGGTAAAGTTCAAGTTGTAGTTGAGCCCTTCACACAGGGGCTGTGCTGAACCCCCTTACTTTGTGCCCATTAGGTAAGATCCTGCCAATTTCCCTCCGTCCTTCCTCCCTTAGCCTTGCCTTCTCTTCCCTCCCCCTTGCTAGACTATATTTGTGTTTTACCTTTTGTATGGGTATGTAGTTGTTTATGTATAGGTTTCATATTAGTATTGAAAACACTGGATATTTCTTTTTTCCCTTTCTTGAGATATTTTACTAAGAAGAATGTGTTTCAATTCCATTCAGTAAACATAAAAGATATAAAGTGTCTGTCTTTTCTTATGGCTGAATAGTTCTCCATGGTGTACGTAGGCCACTGTTTGTTAATGCATTCATAGGTCAATAAATAAAAATTCTACATTAATGCTGTAACTGTCTCCCTTTCCATCTATCTATCTTTTGTCATTTACAAGTGCATTTCCCATTAATTAAGTCTACAAGTAATTAGTGAACATTGACTACATGGAAGACATTGCTGTATGTTGATTGCAAAAGGGAAAAAAAATAACATGAATCCTGTCCTCAGGGAATTTATCAACTAATTTAGAAGACATGCGTATAAGATTATAATTACATGACAATATGACAGATGCAATTTAGCAGTATATGTGGTTTGTTATATGTTTGTGTGAGCATGGAGGAATTGTTTTGCTAATTAAGCCATGCTTGCTCCATGACCAATGGATCTTCCTGGAGTTCTTGATGAGGAGTAGAAGTTAAATTATAAAATGGAGCTGGTCTTGGTGAAAATGATGGAATAGATTGAGTTTAATTCCACAAAAAAAATAAAACTCATCAAGAATTAGATCACAAGGGGAAGCATGGCAGTGAGAACATCACGTTGCATGTAAACAAAGATAGAAAATATTAAGGCAAAGAGTTGCAGGAAAATCTGGTGCCAATCTCTGGATTAAAGTTAATTTGTGATCTTTAGGTTAGGCAGTGAAAAGTTTGTGGGTTGTCTTCATAGATAATTAAAATATTTAAAAAAAGCTATAAAGTAAATATAAAAACCCCAGGAAACAATATTCTTATAATAGTTGAAGATATTTTTGAAATTGAAAAATTATTTTTGAAAAGTAGCCTTTAAAACACTTTTTGGATTCTGTCATCTTTAACATTAATCTGGTATAATTTATAAGTGAAACTTGAGTAGGAACGCAATTGTCTGCCTTACTGACAGTTGGACATAACCCTGTGGTTGCTGGGAAATCATTGCTAGGTTTTTAAATATTGACTACAATAATCACACTTGTGCTTCAGAAAAGATCTGATGTCTGTGCAGAAGATGGAGATACTTGGAAACAGGTTGGTTAATATCCTGTTGTGTTTGCCAAAGTAAAATGGAGGCAATTTCTGAAAAAATAGTTTGCTAGGTAGTATATCTGGGACAGAGTGATTAGTTAGATTTTAAAATGAAGAAGAGGAAGGCGTCTATTAAGGGTCCCACTTTACTAGTTTGAATGTCTTAATAATTGTGTGGAAAACGAAGTGTTGAAGATGACAACATCCCCACAGAAAATGTTGCAACTTAAGTTGGTATAAGCTGGTACTATTAATTTGGGAGTTATAAGAATATAAACTATTATGGAAAACTGGCAGGAAATGAAAGTGCCTAGAGACTAGAAACATTGAAATGCTATCAAAGCAGTGGGAAAAATAGAGTAGCTTTTATAATAATAACAGTTGGTAGGTGGGTTGAAGAGTGCATGATGCTCTGAAAAGCCATTTCTATTTAATAATATGAACAGTAATACGAATGATATAAGCCCATCACCATACCCAACACACAGAATATTAATTCTAGATGTGTTAAAGATACGAATGCAGAAGCAAATTTGAAGACCATATAAAATACTTTAATGTTTTTGTTCTCTTAGAAGACACAAAATATACTCTCCAAAAACAGAGACTGATTGCCTGAATAAACTAACATTTGGGGAAAGGATGAAAGTAAAAAAAGAGACTTGATCATATTTGAGACTCTCAGTAGATTTTTCTTAGTTATGCATACATTTATTTTTGTTCAATACAACATTTCGAAATTACGAAGAATGTGATAATATTTCTGAATTTGTGTAGAATTTAGGTATTCTAAAATAGTGAAGACACTGCAGTGAGAAGGGTCTTTCTAATTTCCAAATCTGAATTGTTCTTTACATGTTTAACATTTCTAGCTTCTCACAAGGCTATTCCATCATATCCATTCAAGATTGGTGCTATTTGGCCAAAAATAACTCAATCAAAGTTTATCTCTCAATGGGATATTCATCAGATTAGTCAATGTAGATGACTAGTAAAACACATAGTTCATAAACAAGGGAAAAGACTAACTTTGTGTAATTAAAATTAAATGTTAAGATGTTAATTTTTCTTAAGTTAACGTAAAATATCCATTTTACCTAAAGTCCTATGACAGGACCCTACCTGACAAATGTAAACACTGTAACCCAATTCTTTATACCCTACCCTCAAATTAACCTCACACAATAAAAAATATATATAAATAACCAAGAGTGGTGGGTTTGAACCCAGCCCCGGCCAAACTGCAGCAAAAAAATAGCTGGGCGTTCTGGCAGGCGCCTGTAGTCCCAGCTACTCAGGAGGCAAGAAAATCGCCTAAGCCCAGGAGTTGGAGGTTGCTGTGAGC
>CAUYRH010056806.1:0-19995 GCA_963574655.1 Perodicticus potto
ACCCACTATGCTTTCACTGCACCTGCCACACTGCCACAGCAACCTCCATGCTGTCACTGCACCCTCCCTGCTGCCCCTGCACCCTCCCTGCTACCACTCCACCCGCCATACTGCCACTGCAACCTCCATGCTTCCACTGCACCTGCCATGCTGCAACTGCAACCTCCCTGCTGCCACTGCACCATCCCTGCTGCCACTGCACCCACTACACTGCCACTGCACAATCCCTGCTGCCACTGCACCATCCCTGCTGCCACTGCACCTGCCATGCTGCCACTGCATGATCCCTGCTGCCACTGCACCATCCCTGCTACCACTGCCCCCACCATGCTGCCACTGCACCCTCCATGCTACCATTGCACCCTCCATGCTGCCACTGTACCCTCCATGCTGCCACTGCACCTGCCTTGCTGCCACTGCACCTGATCCAGGGCTCCAACCATGGTTGGAAAATTTCCTCATAGTCTTTGGCATAAAAAATCATCAACAGGTTTGAAGATGGCAAATAGTTGATCAGAGTAAAAAATTATGGGACATTAATTTCATAAAAGAGTCATGTGTGAAGAAAAATGCTTGAAGGCTTCTGTATTTGCGGACATGTGTTCAAGCTGGACCTGTCTGGCATTTCTAAGATGATTTATGCTCATAGAAAGTACATATTTGTTTGCTGGATAACATGTAGTTTCCTGATATGGCATCATGGCAGTATTTTAAAAATTCATTTTCATTTTTATTTATAAGGGGTACATAATATTAATAGTTGTATAAATTTTTAAGTCATGTGTGATGTTTGGATATAGGCACACAATGTATATCAATCAAATCAGTGTAATCAAGGTATCAATCCTTTGAGCATTTCTTTGTGTTAGGAACATCCCAATTTCACTCTTTCAGTGGTTTTAAAGTGTGCCCTGACTTATTTTTGATGTAGTTACTTTATTTTGCTATCAAATATTGTTCACACTGCCTGCCTATTTTTGGACCATTAACCACCCCCCTTATCCTTCCTCCCCACTGTCTTCCCCAGCCTCTGGCAGCCCTCCGTCCACTCTGTCTCCAGGACATCAACTGTTTTAACATTTAGCTCCCACATATGAGTGAACTCACAAGGTTGTCTCTCTGTGCTTGGCTCATTTCAATTAACCTATGTTTTCTAGTTCTGTCCATGTTGTTGAAAGTTGCAGGATTTCATTCTTTGATAGCTAAATAACATTCCATTGTGTACATGTACCCACCACTGTGTTGTTCATCCATAGAGGAGCACTGAGGTTGATCCCAAATCTGGCTACCGTGAGCCGTGCTGCAGTGACACGGGGCACAGGTGTCATCTCCATATACTGACTCCCCGCTTTGGACAATGCCCAGCAGGGTGATTCCTGGCCATGTGGTAGCCCTAGTTTCAGCTTTTTGAGGACCCTCTGTGCTGTTTTCCATAGTGGTTGCACTAAGGTACATTCCCACAAACACTCCCCACTATCTTTAAAAGCTCTGGCTCCCAAATTCTGGGGAGATGAATTTGAGACATTCTTCCCGCCTCCTTGTCTGACACGCCGTGACGTTAACCTTCATCTCCAAGTGACCTCAGTCATCTGGGTGTGTTTGCTTCCTCTTGAACAAGGAACCTCAACCTCGTTGGACTGTAACTGGTTGGGGAATTGTTTTGTGGTGGGGAAGAGCTCCCTGGAGGGAGCAGTGGCACTTTCTGTTGAAGAGGAAAGAGTGAGTTAGGGTTCCAACCATATTTTGATGATCAGCCATGTAAACAGCTTAGAGTCCAGAAGCCAGCAGGTGCCATACATAGGAAAGTGAGGCAGGAGCACATTGTGGGCACTTTCAGGAGGGAGGTCCGTCAGCTTTTTGACTCAGGAAATAATAAAACATGAACTGAAATTTAGGAAATTTACATTGGCTGTTACCAAACAGAGATATCTTCTGGGGTACTAGCACAGAAAACGGACACAGAGGTCTGGGGTCACAACACCTGCCTCGCAGTTCCTGCAGTTAGAGCAGGCTGGTGCCGAGAGGGGGACAGTAACACATAGTTTCTCCAGTAGGGAGACCTGGGAATATGAGAGCTGACATGGAACTTGCACTGGAGGAAACATGATGGGAAACTACACAAGTTGGTGACTGATGTTGAGGTTGGGGAAGGGGGTGTGGAAGATAATGATAAGGTTTCAGAAAAGAGTGATCACAGGTAAATGGAAATGGCCTGTCAGGAAGACCAGATGCCTTTGGGCAAAGAACTCTGTTTTGATTAGAGCTTAGATAAGTTGAAATGCCACAAGGTGTAAAAGTCACAGTTTAGACTTGTGTTTTAAGTGTCAAAAGTTACCTTTGACATCTTCCCTACATTGGTAGCTCCATTTTTAAAAAATGTGTAGGTAAGATCATAACACTTGAGCAGGGAAGCTCTGGGAGCTTCACCGCAGCTCTGAGCCATAAGGTTCTCAGCTGAGCTGGAGATACTAGGTCCTTCTAACCAGCCACACTCACAGTATGTCAGACCAGACTGGAAGCAGGAGGACGTCAGGGCACAGGGTTCGGAGCTTGGAACATGGAGCACAGAAAATGGGGCTAGGAGCTTAGAGTACAGAATGCAGAGCACAGAGCTCGGACGGAGTACAGAATATGGAGCATCGAACACGGAGCATGGGGCTCGGAACTCAGAGCTCAGAACACAGAGCACAGAACATGGAGCATAGAACACGGAGCTCAGAGCACAGAACATGGAGCTTGGAGCTCAGAACATGGAGCTTGGAGCACAGAACACAGAACTCAGAATACAGAACACAGCTCGGAGCACAGAACATGGAGTTCAGAGCACAGAATATGGAGCTCGGAGAAGAGAACACAGAGTTTGGAGCATAGAACATGGAGCTTAGAGTACAGAACATAGAGCACGGAGCTCAGAGCTCGGAGCTTGGGGCACGGGGCATGGGGCATGGGGCAGACGCACAGAAAGACCTGCTCAAGGGCTATGCTCAAGCCATCTCAATCCTTTGTTTCTCATATTATCCCAACAAGTTTCCAGTCACTTTTAGAATGTTTTATCCCTGCTTGTGGTTGTGCTCAGATGTAAGTGTGGAAAACACTGGACAGAAGCAACCTGAAACACGTTATGCTAATAGTTTACAGACTTGCCCATCCAAACCTGAACCTCTCGTTTGTTATAATCTTCTCTACTGAATTGTGCGTAATTACAGCTATGTTGTTACATAGACCCACAACAGTGGTCAAAAACTCAGGACTGCTAAGGAGCCCTTTCCTTCATGGAGAAAGAGAGCTAGACGTTCAGACACAGATACGGACACAGACACACACAGACACACAGAGACACAGACACACAGACACACAGACACATACAGATATACAGACACACACAGAGACACACAGACATACAGATGCAGGTATAGATACAGACACTTACAGACACAAACACACACACGCAGACACACACACACAGACACACACAATTTCAGGCGGCGGCTAATCCACCTTAGGCTGCAATGCTGAGTCCAGCAGGAAGCCGCCGCTGTCTGGGCAAAGTAGAGAGATGTGGATCTCGTTACATGAACTGCAGCTGGTAAAGAGACACTCTCCACGGATTACCCGTTTCTCCTAAGACAACTGAAAACCCAGAAGCACACCCTAACAATTTAATTTATTCACTGAAAACATATCCAGGCTTGGTTTCCCTGGGGGAAATGGGAAGTACAGAGAGAGATCCTGGTTCCTAAGTGCCGTGATCTTGGTGTTCACCGAGACAGACAGCTCCTGACCACGAGGTTTCTCTCCCCCAAAGTTAAAGGATTTTCAGCCAATTGGTTAACTAAAACAAACTTTTCCTTTCCTTGCCCAATTTTCCTACTACTTCCTTTCCTTTCCCTATCCTCTGTATATTTAATTCAACATTTGTGCCCTTGTTCCTCTGTTCCCTCTATAATTTCCCATTAAGAGTTTACACAGTATATATTCCACATGTTACATTACAACCCTTATAGTTAGAGTCAAAAGTGGTTAAAATTATCAAGGGAATCATGATTGGTAAGTTGCATGCCTGCAGCGTGGGCAGCCACCTTTCAGGTGATCAGTGACACCTGGGAAGGTTGTTAGGCCATTATGCCCTACGTGACAGGGGACGTGGCATTTTTAAACAATGTCCCGAATGAGATTGCATTTAAAGGCTTCATAAGAAACATTATAGGACAATTGTGTTCTATACAACAGCAATTCTAAATTTGTATTAAGGAAACATTCAGAAATTTCTTGAGACCATTGTTTAAAATAATAATTTTTTTAAAAATAGCCCCCCTTTTCTATCTTCAGCACTACGGCATGGCAGTTTGGGACAGTAAGACACTCAAACTAGACACCCATGCACATATGTACACACAAATTATCCCAGAAACAGCAGCAGACATCCTACAGGACACTCTGGGGGAAGCAACTCTCATTGGCAATAAAAAGATTTAAAAAACTACAGTTAAAGTAACCTCTGTACAATGAGCCAGGCATAGGACTGGAACCCCCGATATGTGTGTGGTGCTCCACACACACTGCCGGTGGCCAGCACAGGGCAAGGCCGTGTCTGGAACATATCACAATCTGAGGACCTTCATCACGTCCGGACTTCTCTGAAAGGTACCAGCACCGATACCAGAACGTGCTGCAGAAGGGGGCTGAGAACACACTCCCCTAACTGAATGTTAAAATGTAGGATGACAGGTGGTCTCATGCTAAACTAATCCATATTCTTCCCAACAAAGTCAACCATTAATAAAAGGAAAATACTCTTATGCTTGTCATGGAGATCTGGACTTGGTAGATCGTGAGTGTGCTGCAGTGAAGATGTCTGTGTGGAGGTTACATGTACCAGGTAAATTATATTAAAAACCAAATCTTGTTTCAAAATGGCACAACTTCATTTAAAAACGATAAATTTATTTCAAGTGTAGATCACAGGAACATCTGGGTCCATGACACTAACCATCATTAATGTTTTTGAAACAAGAGATTGGCTTATCTAAGGAGCACTAAAAATTATGTAAATCTTATTTATGCAGCTAAAATAATATAAACAACTCAATAATTAAAAACACCGGCTAGATAGAAATTTATTTCCTTCAACCAGTATCGATCATTGTGCCTTGCTTTAAGTCTCAGATCTTCGAACAGCAGCATCTGCCCTTCAGAGGTGCTGCTAACGGCCTCTTCAGATCACCACCGTAGCCAGTACTCACCTTCCAGCCTGGGGTGTTGTCACATCATCAAACCCCTCTGTGTTACTGGGTCTGAGCCTGAATTCCACATCTGTTTTCAAATTCCTCCTAGCTGGCTCGCCATCTGTTCATCCAAGGCGTGGCAAGTTTTTTGTTAACGCTGCTGAGGATAAGCTGTCAAGTCTCTATCATTCTTTTGGGTATTGGGTCACCATCCACAGTCTCCCTGCTAGACTGAGAATTGCTTTTTGAGTCATGTGTATGAAAGATAATCACATTTTGCTCCAGTTATCTCAGAGTTACTATTTACAGAGCACTAATTCATGCCTTTTTTTTTTTCTTCTAGAAATAAGCTTTATTAAGGCTCTGAAGCAGTGTTAATAGTTCTGTTAGGTTCATTTAGTTCTAGGAATAAAGTACCCATCAGGTTAGCTCAAATAATAGACTAGTTATGGTTATAAGTATATACTTGGTAATAAAAGATGGACATTCATAGACACCCAAAACCAAATTATAATATGGGGATGTGCATTTTGAGTCACTTTTTGCTGGAAGGCTTTGCAGGATCTAAAGTAGTGCCATTTGGGACTTATAAACGACAGGGCTTTATAGATTATTTACTAAAGTGTTTAGCTGTTTAAGGACTGAGTCACATTTCACAAACTGTGTCCTTTCTATCTATGTACTTTTGTTTTCTGCTATCAAGTACCCTCTGCTCTACTTTTCTTCTTGACTGTATAGCTTCTGGACACTCAGAGTCTGTGATCTTTTGAAATTTGGGGGGTTGTGACTGTATTTTGTTCAAATGCCTCATGTACTCTTTGTCTCATGACTATACTATATATATTTTTAGTGCCAGTTTGTGCAGATAATTGATCATTTCTTTTCATACTTTGCAAATCAAAGTACTAAACATGGGACTCAGTTGTAGGTATTCATTCCTGCATTGGGACAAGCTGCCGGCGAGCTTGTGAATGGCTTCTTTTGAGTCCAGGGGTTCACGTCCAGTCAATTGGCAGTAGCCATGTGGTCACACAACTAGCTGTCTCAGACAATCTTCTCAGTACGGACTATGGTGGGCGGCTTATTTCAGGATGGATCCTGGCCGTTGTGTGCTCTCTGATTGATTGACATATTTAATATAAAAACATGACTAATACTTGTATAGACATCTGTTTAAGTATCACGTGGGCCATTGAAGTGGGTGCAGTTTAATAAAGATCACTTTCTTTCTTTCAGTTCAATTCTAAATATCAGACTATGGTTAAGTTTTACATAAGTATGCTAATGTAAAAGATTTTCCAGAATCCAGTTGTCTTTTCTTTGTACTGAACAGAGTTTGGAGACGGTTTTAAAAATTCCTATCTTTATGTTGTGCTATGCCAAAATACATTATGGAGGTGGACGAATGCAGTGGTTGGTAGATCATACGGAGTTAGGTCTCTGAAAAGTAAGCATGAATCAAATTTGTTCTATAACACTTGAATTTTTCTTTGATATAACCTATTTTATAACCTTATCTTTGCAACTGCCTACATATTTTAAGCAATTGGTTAGCTTTACAATAAAAATTTTTTTAAATAATAAAGCGATGTATTTTTTGATTGTGAAAATAAATCATGAACATTGTGGAAATTTGAAAAGTTCAGAAAAAGAAAGTTGACAAGTAACATAGGGCTGTGGCATAGTGGATGGTTTAACAAGGAAACACAAGCTTTGAAGCCAGGTGGATCCTGCTCTGCCCATTATTATTATTATGATTCATGGCTTTATTATTTCAAAAGATATTTACTGAGCACTTACTATATTCTTAAATCTCTCCAGAGTACAAGTGACACAAAGATGACGGGAATACCACACAAGCCTTCATGGAGCTCATAATTATTATCAAACACCCATGGATTTTACTCAATGCAGATACTGAATCTCATCTTTTGTGAATCTGGTGAATATGAGAACTTAATCCAGATGATGTCAGCAAAATTGAGTAAACTGAGTCAGGAGGTGAACATGGAATTCGGGACTGGGCCGGATCACTGAAGACCTAAGCATGCTTGTTGGTGAAGGAGACGAGGGTGGGAGAGCTGGACGCATATTGGAGGCTGAGGCCGCTCAGGCTGAGCTGGGCAACCTCAGGGTGAAGCCTGGGGAGGGAGTAGGCGGGGGAAATGGGGAGAATGTCATGGCGCAGCCCTGGGGGTGTGGGAATGTCATGCTGCCCATGGGGTGTTACATCTCAGTGCAGCCCATGGGGCAGAGGGGACACTAACTGGGTTAGACAGGGGCCAAAGGCAGTGATTCTGAGGCAACAATTGACAGACGTGTAGGAAGCTCTCTGGGAATCTTTGTTTTCAGACTTAACCCAATAATTTTTTTTAAGGACAAAAAGCACTCTTTAAAGATGTGTCACCTCGGTGAGCTGAGGCAGAGGTGTGGATCTCAGGGCTGAAAGAATATTCACCTGTTCTCTGCGCTTCCTCTCTGGAGGCATTTAAAAAATAAGAATAAAAGTGAATTTCCTGTCAGCCCAGCTTCTCGAGTTCATTGTTTAGTTCATACACGAATGGTCAGTGAGAAGGCACACTCTGTGCTGGGGGGGGGTGCAAAAACAAGAAATTCAGTGGAAAAACACATTTTCCTAGACAGCAGCCAATCCAACATTTTTTCCTGGAATAGTTGTGGACTCTTCTCTGTGGTGGAAGCAATCTCTTCCCAGACCAATAAACTTAGGAAATAACAAAAGTGCAAGTGGGAAAAACTGGTTTATTGGAAGAAATGAAGTTTGGGTTTTACTATTGACCCAAGATCAGATGGTGCAGATGGGCTTGTTCCTGAGCTTGTCAGCTTTTCCCTGTGGGCTACCTTCAGGTCAGAAAGTACGGCTCCAGGCAAAAGCTACATTACTGCAGAAAAAAAGAGACAGAAAGAAAGAAAGAAAAGAAAAAGGAAAAAAAAAGAAGTTGTAGTTACTACTTTAAACAAAACCTTTCAAAAAATATAAAAGATATAAATAGCCTTATTATTAGATATTTTAAAATTTCAACCTCAATTGCACTATATAGAATACCTGCTCATTTTAAATTATGTAAGCTTTGTTTACCTCTTTGTTTTATACTTATAAATAAAAGAAAAATATGTTTTTATAAATACAGTTTTGATAATTTATGGCCAGATACTTTTCAGAAAATGTATCAATGGCTCATCTGTTTGAGATCCAACAATTGCCAGCTTTTGGAAGAATTGTTTATTTCTCTCAAGAGGACTCACTGCTTACTCAAAGTTTTCATCTTATTTTTAGAGCTACGACGCTGCTGTTTTGATGAGGTAGTGAGATAAAAATACACGCTAGATATTGGCATACAACAGAGCAACTTTATGCCAAAGCATTAACCGAACAATTGTGTTTTCTCAAACTGGAAATGATTTACCAAGCCTCATCAGTGCAAGGCATACCAAGCTCTTGAAGAAATCAAACTAAAACCAAAGGAAAAGAAATGTATATGTAATTTTGGTTTCAATGTTAGTTTCCTCTTTATAGGTAATTGAATGAAAAATCATAAGAGATAATGCAAAATAGTCTCTAACAATTTGGTAAATTCATTGAAGTAAAAAGCAAAGTCAAATAAAACCCATATGTGTGTTCAGATGTATGTGTGTGTGAGAGAGAGAGAACAGGGGTGTGAGCACCAACTGAAGAGTGGAAATGGGTTTTTCTGTGAGAAATTTTAAAAAGCTTGTTCATACATGAAAACAATATTGGTAAATTATTATTTTTCTTTTGAGTAACTAATTTTGGTTTTGACTATAAATGTATGTTTAAAATGTGATATTATAATGAGATTTAATCCGATTATCTGGGGACCTAAAAATAAATTTATTCATTCGATGTTTATTGAACACTGTGGCAGGAAGACACTCTGATGTCTTTATGATGTAACAACTGTAATTTACATTTTTTTGGCCATTCCTGGCACAGACACATCATATGCGTCCACACGCAGTGGGTACAACGTACCTCAGTTTCTAGGATTGAAAACCAACACAGGAGCGGACGACTCTCTTGTAAAACATGCCCGCCCCACCCTAGTCCCCTGCTAACCCCACTACCCTATTTTGGGTGTTTTAGCGTTTTGGTTTAGTGGTTTGTCTTGTGTTCTGGGATGAGAACGCTTTTGTATTAGATAATAAGCCTGGGGATGGGAAAATTTTGATTTGTTGAGAGTAAAGTGCTGGGAAAGAGAGAGTAAGCAGGGTGAACACCAGGACCTACAGGGCAAATGCTGAGGATGCTGTGGTGGTGGACGCACTCGCGAACACACATACACATACACACACACACTCATACACACACATGCACTCGCACACTCATACACACTCTCACGTATACACATGCACACACTCACACATGCACACAAGCACTCGCACACTCATACACACTCACACATACACACATACGTACATGCAGACACACACACGCATGCACAGATGCACTCATACACGTGTGTGCACACACATTCACACAAACACATGCACACACACGTGCAGACACTCACATACACACTTACATTTACACCCTCACATATACACATGCCACACTCATGTACACACATGCATGCAGACACACACAAAAACATACACATGTGCACACACACATACATGCATGCTCTGCACACATGTGCATACATGTGAAAACACCATTCACATACATATGCCACACACACATGCACATGCACAACCGTGAGCATATATGCCATGCACACACACAGCACCAACAGTGGGCCTGGTGCAAACCCCAGACCAGCTAATGGAGGAGAGTTGGCTGCCAGTGTGACCACAGTCTCCAGAACAGAATCCACACACCCCACCAAGAGAGACTATGTTGCTGCCAGAGGGGAAAGCCGGTGTGAGGCCATAAGGATAGAGAGGGTGTGGAGTATTAAAAAAATCTAAAGAACTATGGGTCCCTGAGCTCAGGACAGATGGGGCTGCAGGCCCAGGTAGTGCAGAGGTCAGTGGAAGGCGGGGTGGCGCACAGCCTCGTGGCCCAGGGCACGTCAGGACCTTTGCCACCCGGGATGGAGGAAAGGCCTTAAGAAGGAAATGCTGTCATCTTTTCTGCTTTACAGGTGAGTCTTGCTGTTTGGTACAAAAGACAAAGTTCCTGGGGTCCCCTGAGACCTAGTGGGGAAGTTATGGCCACAGCTCCACTGGGGACACGGTAGCTCATGGGAAGCAGAGCAGTGCACTAGACTAAAGGAGGGTTTGAGGTGTATCTCGGGTGCTGAATTACCTTCCGTTATGTAGGGGATCCAAGCCAGGGAGGGAACACAAAAGAACTCATGTTTTCAAACTGAGCAAGTGTGTAGACAATGATGGTGGAAAGCTGGCTGGGGTGGGGACTGAGGAGTTAGGCTCCCGTGCACCACATAAAAGTCCACACACATAAGGGACTTGTGCTCAATTAGTCACATGTCACTGTGCTCACTCGTCAGAGTGTCTGTCACTGATGTCTACAAACCCTCTGACCCTAAGTGTTTGATCAGCCTATCAAATTATTATAATTAGGGTATGCCACTGATCTTTGTGGCATCAATACACCTGGCATCTCTCATTCCATTTACATTTTTCAATTATGTTGGTGAGTAACATTTTTAAGACCACCTCTGGTAGCCAGAAAGAGACTATTGATGCAGAAAAAATAACAGCAATAAAATTCAGGAAGCTGACCCATTGCTGTTCTCACAAAACCTGATAAACTGACAGATGAGGAAACCAGGCTGCTGCTTCAAGTTGACCCAGGACAGGGTCCTTTCCTCAGTGAAGCAGCCGAGGCCCCTGAGCCCTGAGTCAGCGGGTCCTTCCTCCCTGAGTGTGGCCGCTCATTTGTAAAGCTTTCTTTAGAAGGCCCCTTTGTGCCGAGTTTTCTGATGTGTCTGTAAATCCACTCTATTAAGTCATTCGATATGACTTTGTCTATCCTCTTTGAGAATTCCCTAGAAGGAAAAATTATTTTGTTTCCTTAAATACACGACTTTTCACTTTCACTCCATTCTTCTCTCTCTGTAGTAGAAACTTTTATTCAGCCATCCCCAACTAAAGGTGTATTTGTATTTTATGGAATACTAGAACATTTCTTTGGCATGAAAAAAGAAAGAGGCACTTTAAAATATAGTAGGTGGGTTTTACTTTTAATTTATATTTTCTCACTCACTGAGCAAGAAAGTGCTAAGGGCATAATTATACTCCACCACATTTCATAAAACTACTGGTCTCACCCTTGAAAACTTCCAACTGAAAATTTATACAGGAAGTGGAAAAAAACCTCATGCATTATTTTCTTAACCAAGGAAAGAAAATTCAATATTTTTCAAAATTCAATGTTTCCTCAAAAATTCAATGTTTTTCAAACTGTAATACAAATGTGAATATGTTCAGTATTATGTGTGTGTATGTGCATAACAAAAGTCTCATCATGGTGATACAGAGCAGGGGGTGCCTCAGAAGAAGATATTGTCTTGCAAGAAAGTCTATATCCTCTTTAATGAGACATTTTCTAGTAGGTGAGGAAATAGCAGCTTTTTTTTCATGCTAGCAGTAAGGACGACTTCTGTATGGTCCCCGACACTTCCACCCAGAGCCCATCATTGGCAGTCGGAGAGTGCTACCACAGTCAGGATCTAGACTCAAAGCAGACCGAGAACATGCGTTTCCAAGATGATGACTTGTAAGACGTCACCTGGAGAGCCCTGGCTGCCACACTCACGTTCTCACCTGCAGACAAGTGCTCACCTGCTGTGGGAGCTGCTGGCTCCGCCCTGTGTGAGTGGGGTCAGCACTGGAGACACCAGGCCTTCCAACCACACTGACTCACAGCAAAAATGTGTGTAAAAGTGGATGTGCTTTGAGAGCTGCACTTTTGGGGGTGAGAGGAGGTGGAGGGAAGGCATAGAGCTGCAACCAAGGTGGTGAGCGGGGGAGAAGAGGGAGATGGAGGTGAGGGGTATGGGGAGCAGAGTGGGGAGAAGCAGAGGTGAGACTGGGGGAGAGAAAGGCCTTAGGGATGGGGTGGGCAGAAGGACAGGTGCCCACGACCATCAGACCACACGCTCCAGAGCAACATCAGCAGTGAAGGCAGAAAGACGGAGCTTAGACTTGACTTTACCAACTCCTGAGCCCAGCGCCAACCCCTCTGCTTCATTAAGATGTCTCTGTGGTGTGTAGCTTGCACTGGATGCAGAAGAACCAAACAACCTTTCATCTTTCTGTTTTAAACCCAAGAAGACCCTATATTCCTTCTCATGGGTATTGCTGTATATGAACGCAGCAGAAGTTTAATAAGCTAAGAAATGAAGTAGGAACCCAGGGATGAGAGTGTTCACTGGGGCTCTGAGTCTAACTTTGGTACAGAGAAAGGTCTTAACCTACGCTTCAATTCATGACTCTCTGGGAGTCGTTCATGGCTGAGAAATGACATTCACACTTCCTGTTTCCTTCTGTCCCTTATTAAGTGTACGTGGTCATATATGCAGTTCATCACGTGTTAATGTAAGTTTGTATGGTCAATGACATATACATGTATCATGTCTGATTGATAGGAGAGATTCTCTATTACTCAAATGTTATATAATCCCAAAGGCATGTTTTCAGGATTCAATGCCTCTGAAGAATGCTAAACATATGCTCTGTAATGCTCAGTGCACAGCTTTTAAATACTGGCAAAGGAGTTCTGGGGCAACTGCATTTCTACCTAGCGCTAGTCACAAGCATTTAAACACTCCTGACATTCCTCAGAAGTCTGGCCCGCCAAATGGAAATTCAGTTCACGTGTGGGCAGGGCATGGTGGGGCGGCTGCAGCCTGTGATTGCCTCCACACCTGTGCCGCCTCTGCTGTTCCATGTCCTGAAGCAAATGACGCATTTGGAGAAATGCGCAAAAGAAGGATTGCACAAGACGTGGGTGGAAGAGGTTTGTTGCTGCAGGAGATGACTTTTGTGAACAAGGCGAATCAGTACGGTTCTGACAAGGCCTCAGGCTGAGACCAGGCCCTGGGGGGAACCAGGGAGGGACGAATCTCAGAAGTCTCAGCTAGTGAATGTGGGTACTATAGATGCTTCTAAGAAGGGCAGCTGGCCACACAGAAAGGGTAAAAATCTGTGAACAATGAGTGCATCAGCCAATTCCTAGGACAGGGATCAAGTGTTTTAAAAGAGGAAGGGAGGTGATGGGAATGGCAGTGGTAAGAGAAGGAAAAGGAAAGTCTGCAGGGAGTCCGCACGGCCACGATGGCCGCCTCCCAGTGCGATAGCCCGGCGTCTCGTAGCTTCTCTGTTTCATCACCTGGTACATGGAGATAAAGACTCACAGAGCTTTGGGAAGAATCAAACCAGGAGACGTTTGTGACTTTGGTTTGCAAATTGACAAGCTGCATCTCTTGTGCCTTTATCTTTAGGTAAATGCAAATTTCTTCATGGAGATGAAAGAATTTATGCCTAAAATCCGACATTAAATGTTATCTTCTGAGGGAAAACCAGCTGATTAACTTTTCTTTTTCAACTAGGCTTTTATTTTGAGATAATTGTGGATTTACACAGTTGTAAAAATTAATGCAATAAAGACCACGTACTCTTCACACAGTTTCTTCCAAGAGTAACATCTTTCAAAACACACACACAGCATGCCTCCAAGAATGTCCACAAGGGCACGCTCAGGGTACAGACGCCCTCTGCCCAGTGATCCTTCCCACGGCACACTGCCCCTCCACGCTATCCTGGGTGATCACTGATCAGTCCCTTGGTTCTGTAATTTGCCAGAATGTTTTGTAAAATGAATCTGGGACTGGTGTTTTTCCCTCTGAATGATCCTCTGGAGATTGATCTGAGCTGCATCAGCAGTTGGCCCTTCCTCAGTCCCTGTAATATTCCAGGACACTGGCACACCAAGCAGTTTCCAGTTTGGGGCTTTTATCAGGAAAATTGCTGTGAAAATTCAGGTGTAGGTTTTCACATGAGCATAATTTTTCATTTCTATGGGACACATGCCCAAGGATACAAATGCTTGGTCATAGGATAGCAGCATGGTTCAGTTTTACAAAATGAAACTGTCAAGTTATTTTCCAGAAGGTCTCTGCTGTTTCTATTCTCACCAGCAAGGTGCAGGTGACTCACTTTTTGTGTCCCTACCAGCATTCGATGTTGTCCCAGATTTTATTTTGGGCCATCCTGGGAGGTGAGCAATTAAACCCCATGTAGCCTCTCTTTGCATTTCTTCACCGGCTACAGACGGTGACATCTTCTCACATGCCGGCTGCCGCTCAGGTCCTTGTCAGTGAAATGTCTGTTCATTTTCTGCCTATTTACTAACTGGACTTGTATTTTTTTACTGCTGAGTCTTGAGAGTTCTTTGTAGATATAGACATCTGTTCATTGCTGGAATGTGGCTTTCAAACATTTCCTTCTAGTCGATAGTTTATCTTTTCATCTTCTTCACATGGATTTTCACAGTTTACAATTTTAGAAGTTTGTAATTCGGAGGGTCAACTTGTCAGTTAAATGGCTCACGCTTTTACTATCACATCTATTTCTGCTTAGCTCTGGTTTCAAAAACTTTTCTTTCATGTGTTTTTCAAAAAATTTTGTAGTTTTATGTTTTACATTTAAGTCCATGTTCAAGTTTGATTACATTTTTATATGAGAGTTGAGACATAGGTGAAAGTTCTTTCTTTTGCCTACAAATATCCAGTTGCTCAAATACCATTTGTAAAGACCATTGTTACTTCAATGAAATGCTCTTGTACCTTTGTCAAAAATCAGCTGGCTATACGTACCCTCAGCTACTTCTGGATTCTCTGTGCTGTCTTACTGACCGACACGCCTATTCCTCCACTAAAAGGACACTGGTTTTTTTACTGTAGCTACACAACAGGCCTATCAGTTGGAGTGATCTCCCCCATTTAACTCTACTTTTTAAGGATTGTTTTACCTATTCCAGGGCCTGTGTCTTACTTAAATTTTAGGATAAACTTGTCTATGTCCATAAAATTGTCTTGTTGGATTTTGACAGGATGTCTTAGTGCCTGTGCATTAACTCGGATCATCTTCTTCCTGTGCTTGGTCCCTGCCCAGCATCCCGACTGCTCACATCTCACTTTTCTCACATTGACATTCTGTGACACTTACTGCCACACTGACCTGGCAGTATCTTTCCTACTCAGTGTCCTGCTTGTCTGCACGGCCTGCCCTGTGCCACCTCCAATCATGTCTAGGCTCACACACTCGTCTCCTTTTCTTCCCTTGTTCCCTGCAATGTCGAGGTGGTGTTTCCTGCACTATGTAGACATTCTCCACACAGCAGCATGGACTGGGCTATGTTCTGGTTTCCCTGGGGTCCATTGAGACTTACAGGAATCACCTGTGACTCAGAGCCACAGAGCTGAGCCTGATACGAGGAGCTTGCTCCATCTTGTAAGCAAGCTCTTTGGAAATCACAATATTAGCAACTTAGAATCAGACAAACATGACAACCCTTCTTCTGTATGACTACTCACATGTAAAGCCCTTTGTCTCACTAGGTCTAGGTCTGCTTTCTTGACTTAGTAAATTGATGGGACATATTAACCAGTAACATGGCCATGCAAATTAATAAATGGATATTATGTAGTAGACTGTCACTATATCTTTTCTCTCTGAAAATTGACCTCTGCAATGAATATTTGCCAGAAGTACTTAAAAAGTTGCCCAACTGAATCAAATTATCAGTAATGAAAGCCAAGGATCTGTGAGAGGTGAATGAAAAGCCTGTCGGGTGACATGGGTGCACAGACCAGCTACAGGGAGATAGTTCCGGGATCTGCTGTGGCTCAGCTGTGAGGTGGCTGTGCCCTGGGCCAGCGTGATGCAAGCGGGAGCCACCACAGACTCTGTGGATAAGTGGTGGAAACACATATGACTCCGATGTTCCTAACCAAGGGAGGCAGGAAAACTGGTGATGCTACTAATGGGAGTGGGAAAAGTGCTTTGAAATGAAGAAAACCAGGAGACAACATGATTGTTTATGGAAAACATGAAAGATAAGAAATATCTCCAATCCTATTAAAAATATTCTAATTCCAGCTAAATATTTCCTTAAAATATTTACATTTAAATTTAACATTTCAGCATGTGTTCTTACAGAGCATGCACATTATTTCTATTTTGGCAGCATCATGATTATTTATAAGGGTTACACTCCCATCTGATGCTGTTCAGAGTTTGTCCTTAGCAACCAGGTCCTCTCACTGTCTGGAGGCGCCACCATGGCAGTCAAGGTGATGCCACCATTCTGAGGCTGCCAGGGGCCAAGGTCACCCTTGTTTCAGGTTACTTGACATATAGAAGCAGCTGGAGAACACACTAGCTTTGAAATAACTGCGAGACAAACTAGTGATGCTTTAAACATCAAGGAGAAAATCTCCCAGATCCTTATCACTCAGAATGTTCCACAGGGACCGGGATCCTCAGCGTTACTAGAAACTTCTTATAAATGCACAGTCTTGGGCTCCATCGGATGTTCTGAATCAATCTACATTTTAATAAAATCTCCAGGTAATTCATTTGCCCATCACAGTTTGCAAAGCTCTGGTCTAAGGCTAAACTACAAATGGAGAGCTCCACTGGGCCAAACCACCCTCCTATCTGAAATCTACCTGTAGTCAATTTAGCTTTGAGACAGTCACACAGAAGAATCCTCCCTCCTACAATATCCTGATTGCTTGGTCTGAGTCCCAGGAACTATTTTAATGAGACAAATGAGTAGTTTTATATCTTTTTATTTATTATTATTATTTTTTATTAAATCAGAACTTTGTACATTGATGCCTTTATGGGGTTCAGGGTACTGCTTCAATATACAATGTGAATGTTTTTTCACTTCTAAGGCCTACCTACAGTCATAGATAAGCTGGGAAACTGGACTCCATGGTACCAGTCAAGGACCCAGGGCACTCTTATGCACTCAATGAAGCAATAACTGACTGTAAATTTAGTCTAACTAAAAATACTTTACAGATATAGCTACCTTGAAAACTAGAGATGTTTGATTTTATAACTTATGGGGGGAGCATTTGTTTAATGTATACTATGCTGAATAATAACATTGCAGGTGTATGGTTTTACTGTGAAGGCATAAATATACCACAATGAAACATAATGGCAGAGCAGTACTTTGAGGAGATAAATATCCATGCTGTTCTCCAGAATTTCTGGTTTTTCTGTAAATAAAAGTGATACTGATGGGATAGTGCCTGTGGCTCAAAGGAGTAGGGAACCAGCCCCATATGCCAGAAGTGGCAGGTTCAAACTCATCTCAGGCCAAAAACCGCAAAAAAAAAAAAAAAAAAAAAGGTGATACTGATGAACTCTCATCCACTTTTCCATTGATTGCTTAGGGTGTCAGGTGGCTGAACTCCTGTTCTGGCAACGAAATGATCTACAGATTCAATACGATCTTTATTAAAATCCCAGTGGAAGGAGGGGCGGCAACATAGCTGACTAGAGACATTGGTTGCCAGATCATCTCAGAAAGGAGGAGTTTTTTTGATGGAATAAAAACATAGGCGAAGTGTAATTCTGAAGGAAACAATTCCAGAAACTGAGAAATTCAACAGGAAGAAGTTGCAGAGCAGGACAGGGAGAAGCAACGTTTTAGCAGGGATCAACCCCCAGAAATTTGAAGCCCTGCGGAAAAGGTAGGTGGGGTTTGTGATTTTTCTCCTCCAAACCACTGACAAATTACGGGCTCTAGAACTGGTGGGGAGCTTCTCTACTGTAGCAAGTCTAAAATCTACTGCTTCCAGTGACCTGGGAGCTTCTTAATCACAGAGCACTGGGCTGCCACCCACTTTGGGATTATAATCCCTGACCACAACCTGAGCCAGGTGGTGAGTAACATACTGTTTTTCACACATTGTGTGCCTTTGTCTTCCCCAGGGAGCTACAGCCCTTCAGTTTTCTTTCTTTTTTTTTTTCTTTCTTCCAAGATTCAACTGTTCTCTGCTTACATTTTTCTTTTTTTTTTACTTTTTTAAATTGTTTTTTATTAAATCGTAAGTTTTTACATTGATGCATTTATGGGGTTCGGGGTACTGCTTCAATATACAATGTGAAATGCTTAAGTTGAACTAAGTAACACATCCATCACGATTATACTCATTTGTTAATAGTTTTGAAATGTACCATTGCATCATACACATTAGGTGAGGTCCTCCCGAATGACCTCTCTTCTCCCATATCTCTCCTCCCCTCCCCTCTCTCTCCTCTTCCCTTCTACTTTCTGGGCTATAGTTATGTTTTGCCATTCATATGAGTGTATAGGTGGTTATATATTGATTTCATAGTAGTATTGAGTACATTGGATACATTTTTCCCTATTCTTGAGATACTTTAATAAGAAGAATATGTTCCAACTCCATCCAGGTAAATATAAATGATGTGAAGTCTCCTTCCTTTTTTATGGCTGCATAGTATTCCATGGTGTACATATACCACAATTTGTTAATCCATTCATGGGTCGATGGGCATGTGGGCTGTTTGAATTGGACATGTCTTGGCTATTATGAATTGGACTGCAATAAACATTCTGGTGCAAATGTGTTTGTTGAAAAATAATTTTTGATCATCTGGGTATATACCTAGTAGAGGAATTGCAGGATCAAATGGTAGGTCTACTTTTAGTTCCTTGAGTGTTCTCCAAACTTCTTTCCAAAAAGGTCGTATTAGCTTGCATTCCCACCAGCAACGTAGATGTGTTCCCTTCTCTCCGCATCCTTGCCAACATCTGTAGTTTGGGGATTTTGTGATGTGGGCTAATCTTACTGGAGTTAGATTATATCTCAAAGTAGTTTTGATTTGCATTTCTCTGATGATTAATGATGATAAGCATTTTTTCATGTGTTTGTAGACCATGCACCTATCTTCATCAGAGAAGTTTCTGTTCAAGTCTCTTGCCCACATAGAAATAGGGTTATTTATTCTTTTCTTATTGATTAGTTTGAGTTCTCTGTAGATTCTTGTTATAAGACCCTTGTCAGAAGCATAACCTGCAAAAATCTCCCATTCTGAAAATTGTCTGTTTGCTTTACTTACTGTGCTCTTAGCTGTGCAAAAGCTTTTTAGTTTGATCAGATCCCAGTAATGTATTTTTGGTGTTGCTTCAATTGCCTGGGTGGTCCTCCTCATAAAATATTCTCCCAGGCCAGTTTCTTCAAGTGTTTTCCCTTCACTCTCTTCTAGTATTTTTATAGTTTCATGTCTTAAGTTTAAATCTTTTATCCAGTGAGAATCAATTTTTGTTAATGGTGAAAGGTGGGGACCCTGTTTCTGTCTTCTACAGGTTGCCATCCAGTTCACCCAGCACCATTTGTTAAATAGGGAGTCTTTCCCCCACTGAATATTTTTGATATGTTTGTCAAAGATCAGATAGCAATAAGTAGTGGAGTTCACCTCTTGGTTCTCTATTATGTTCCATACATCTACCTTTCTGTTTTTGTGCCAGTACCATGCTATTTTGATCACTATAGATTTATAGTATATCCTAAAGTCTGGTAATGTGATACCTCCTGATTTGTTCTTATTTCTGAGTAATGTATTTGCTATTTGAGGTTTTTTTCTGATTCTATATAAAACAAAGTACTATTTTTTTCAAGTTCTTTAAAGTATGACAATGGTGCTTTAATAGGGATTGCATTAAATCTGTAAATTGCTTTGGGTAGTATGGACATTTTAACAATGTTGATTCTTC